>JABJVR010000038.1:4588285-4602657 GCA_025773905.1 Chitala chitala | reverse complement strand
CCAATCCCAGCTGGCCCTCACACTGGCTCCTGTTGCCTTGCTGTTTTTCAGCAATCACCAGAGAACAATCGCCTGTCTGCACCCTGACTGGCTCCTCGACCCCCACCACACACACACATGCGTGCGCATGAGCACATGCTCCCCAGAGACTGACCAAACCAAGTCAAGCTGTGGCTGCAGCTGCAGTTTTAGCTGCAGCACGTCCTTGTTATCTCCCCTCACCGTTCAGCAGGTTGGCAGGCTGCCGCTCCTCTCATGATCCACACAGAAACATGGTGCTCGCGCTTTGCCATGCACAATTTTAAAATGCTACTTAATTAATTAATGAAAAGAGACAAAAAAAAAAAAACACTGGCATGACATCTTGGAACGTGGGCGGTGTTTAATGTGGTGGTCAAGCATTATTAATATCTGGACATTTAATTCACGCCCAGACATGGTCATCTGTCATCTGTGAGTAATCATATCTCTTCACACCAATTTATGTGGGGGCTGTGGGCTCCGAGGATGCTCCAATTGGATTTGCACAAGAGCATTATCCAGCAGGCCGGCTCTAGGGCGGCGAAGGTGCCGCATTTATCAAGCTCATGCGTGACGAAAACCTGGAGTTCAGTGTGCAAGTGGCAACTGGAGCTGCCGACCGTACTCTCTGCTATTTAGGTGACTGTCAAAACCAGCGCTGTTCCTTTCTGCATTACAATATGCTTTGTCTTTGCATACATCAGAAATAAACAGCGACTAACGCAAGCAATGTCGGCCTTGCTGAAAGCGCCTCAGCCGTTCACAAAAAATCGATTACCAGTAGGAGAGTCCTGGCTCAGCCAAACGTGAAAACGGTATGACATGCATTAAAATGGAATTAAAAAGAAATTTCTCTGAGCATGAATTTACAGAACATTATGAGTGTTTGGATCACTGTGCATTCTTTTAAATGCCTCACATACTTTGTTTGTCAAAATGAATAATACGCTTGTGCTGGATAGATGTTACCTCATATGCAAGAAGGTGATCAGTCTGAATCAGTCAGTTAGTGTTCCTATCTGTAACCATTCCCAATTTAACAACCTGAAGATGAGAAGGGACTGCCAAAACGACTCTTGGGTCTGGGTCACTGAAACCTGAAGCGCTCTGGAGTGTTGTTCAATCTGTCAGGTCGTTTTACAGTGTTCCGGAGGCCAGACATCACCTCGGAGCCCTCGTTTTGCACGAGCAGCAGTACTCGCTGATAAATTGACTTTGTCAGATTAATATCAACAAAGCGCTGTGCCAAACCGCATCACACTCAGATTACATTCCCAGGGAAGAACGTGTCCCTCCTGTAGTCCCCTTTCTAAACGGCTTTTCGTCCAGAGCAGCTCCGGCTGCGTAACGTCATTTCCTGCGCTCAGACCGCACTTGCCAATCGAAAACCACGGTGATCATTGTACCGTCGTTAGACGAAGGACCTCTTCTGCACCCCCCACCCCCAGGCGTCAACATACCACGGTGGTTCCTTAATGTCGCACCAGATTCTCAGCGGAGGACAGTCGGCCAGCGTTTTATTTTGGTGCTCGCCTGAGGACCAGAGAGCCAGTGAGGCTGTGCTAATGTCACGTCGGAGCAACACGCCATCACCTCAGTGCTGTGGCTCTGCTCCCTGTCAGGTCACTACTGCTCAGCACACACATTCTGACAGTGTTACCTCTGAACAGGAGGGTAGGAGCCATGTGTATCAGCTTGAGGAAAGCCTAACTGTTGAGCTTTTTAACATCCATTACTTTCTTAAAAAAATGAACAACTACACATCAGCAGTAATGGCAATAAATGTTTATAAATGTTTCTGGCGGGGGGGAGACGCACAAAATAATACCTTGCACTGTACTCTGCAAGAATGGCACCTAGCTTTTCTCCACTTTAATGAACATCAAAGAGCAGCATGTTGACAAAGAATTAATTACCATAATTACTTTCATGTGGATTCAATTTGGCGTTACGACAGCTCAGTCTCCGCAGCTGTCAGCTTGCCAGAGACGAGGGAATTTATGAGTGCCGGTTATCGTCAGCCGACGGACCGCAGTCAGAGCATGACGAAAAGGGAGCGACTGGGAGGAAGAAGGAAGAGGGACAAGTAGGAGAGGAAGGGCAGCTACACCAGGAAAACTCGGGTCTTCCACGCCAAACACACAACCGAAGAAGAACTGCGTTTAACATACAGACCAGCAAACACAGAGTAAAGAGGGGTGATGTATGAGAGAGACTAAAGTAGACCCCACTGCAGTGCTGACACCATTCACCAAACGCAGAAATACTGGCTACCTTCAAGCATGAACATAATGCTCCGGCTGTAGGCAGCAAGCAAGACTGCATGGTAGAAGCTGATTATCCAAAGGTTTTTTTGTGATTTTTCACTTGCATTGCTTCTGGGGCAAAAGTCAATGATGGATTGTATTGTGTCCCAATCTAAACCATGCTATTGTAAGCATAGAGAATAACTGTACATAAAACAAGCATTAGTTTAAATTCACATCAGGGGTTTTTCTGTGCTTATTTTCAAAAATTCTGTATTTTGATAATCTAAGAAACAATAGTATTCAGCAGGAGTGGGAAAGGGGCTTCCAAATCACAGAGTATTCAAACTGTGTTCTGTATTTCTGTTTTTGCCCCTCTCCTCCCCCACCATTAGGGACTCCTTTGCTCATTGTCTTCCTGTCTACATTGAGAACAACAGCCCACCTCAGACAGGGTGAACACATTGTTAAAACTTTTGTGACACCTCCTTGTGCACCAGCCCCTGCCAATTAGTTTCTGTATGCTATTGACCGGGCTCCAGACAAGGCCCCCCAGCAAATCAATTCTGCCTCTTCTTTTGCCATCTCTAATTATTCTTCCAGCTCCCTTCATTGAACAACGGCTTCTTTTAAAGAGAGCATCAGATCAGAAACACAAGACCTGTGTGCAACTCAAGCTGGTGGTCCTCCTCCTACTGCAGTGTAAGGAGCTTCCCTCCAGTAATACCCTGACACAGAGCCAATACACAACCTTCCAGGCCAGTGGATCAAGCATTTATGACAATGATTCTCTGCGTTGCTTTTCAGGTCTGAATAAGAGGATACAGTCATGCGTGACCATACTGCTAACTGCCTGGTTTGCCATTATAACAGTTACAAACACCCTACCTTCTCCCACTCCCTTTCTTTGTTGAGAACAATGACCACAAGCTTGGGGTTGGCTTGGTATCCGTCTTCTGTGAAAGACAAATCCCTGCCATCCCATGTCACGTTCATCATGTATCTGAAAGACAGAGAAAGAGAGAGGAAAAAAAGTTAATGAGCTGTCTAGCAATTGACAGCTGACCAAAATCACACATCACCATTACCTGGGATGAAATGCATTTGTGCGGTAGTGCATCCAGCACTCAAAATTGCCTTTTTTGGTTAATTTGTCCTCAGGCAACATCAGTTGTGTTTCATTTGCCAACAAGATAAATCTACTTGCCCAAATTTCTAAAGTTTTGTGACATCTGGTTGACTTCACTGTGGTGATACATAATTTATACAATCCAGCATACAACATTAGCCATTAAACATCATAGACTAAAACTGTGTCATTGACTCAATGTAATGTCAATGTAAACAGAACCTTAACACAAATATGAATAATTGTTATTAGCATTCTGTTATTTCAGTTCATAATTTTTACCTATCAGCATTGCAAATTTTCAGCAATAATTTAGGCTGCTTGAAACAAATGAAAATATGGTATTGAGAGAATTCCCAGTAGTTGAAACACACACTGGAAACAGACGGAGTTTTGACGTAAGGTCCTGTTTGTTTCAGGAGAGTAATAACAGTACAATTTCAGTGGGTACGGACACCGCTCGCGGCATGTTCCTGCAGACACTCCACTCTCCCATCGTGCAACTTTATGAACAAAGGCCAGCGGACCGTGCGACTCAAGACGCTTTTGGCCCTGTGGAACCTCTTTGTAGGGTGCACTGGACCAGAAGGCCCCCTTCCCCCCACTAAAGCCCTTACCAGTGACAGACCCGCCCTCTTCTTGTGGTGGGTTGCGATACAGAGACCCTCAATTTAAGACGTTTCATGACTGGAACACATACGGCAGCGAGGGAAAAAAAAGGCACAGTAAACACACGAGTACAATCAATTTTGTTTATTGTGTTTCCTTGTTCAGCCTGGGCCTCCCTGCTAAGTGAGCAGTGAGAGATGTGCTCCGTGCTCATCAGTCTGCACGACGAGCTCCTGCTAGAACACTGGCTGCTGAATGGCTGAATGGCATGTTGAATTGATACCCCCCATAACCCAACCTGATCCGCCCATTCAGAGTGCGGAGAGGAAGAGAATTCTGGAGGAGGATATATGACTGGGTCCAATTACATCTAAACTGCGGAGGTGGGGGACAAGGAAATCAATAAGCACTTCTCTCTTTGCTTACACTCCATTTTCATTCACACTGTAGCCTTTAGGTATTTGCTATTTGCCCTTACCATCCTCTGCTTAGACGTCTAACAAGGAACGCGCAGTGTTATCGAGCGTGCTGGTTCAGGCTGAACCTTCAGCATCACAGCCACATTGCCAGGACTTTCCGTTAGGGGAGCAGAGCAGAGCTTCTCACGCTCTGGCGGCCTGGGCGCACGGTTCAACACTGGCGTTCTTTCCTTGGATTACGAAGGGCCTGAAGCAGCAGACAGCTGTGCAGCTCTGCTGGGGCCAGCACTGCATACGCAAGTGACGACGCTGGTGTCTGCACAGCCTGCAGCTGTGCTAACCCAAAATTGGGTCTGCGTCCCGCTCTGGTTCATTATTGGGCCGTTCGTTTGAGCAGAGGCCATCGCCTGCGCATGTTGCAGCCCTCGAGAATCCCAAGGTGCTGCAGAGGTACTGAATGCATTTTTATTAGTGTGTTTCTGAAGCACCGAGAGGGGTGACTTGCTGTCCATTCAATTTCCTCCTGGAACTCAAAAAATGTATCCACTTATGATAAAATCTAGGTTAAAGAATATTCCACAAGCCTCCACCCTCCAATCTTGTGATTATAAATGGTTTGTAATTAACAAACGTGAGGCTTTTGATTATTTCAAACAGACTTTTTCGCTCATGAAATCTAAAATGAATTTACATGTATGGCACTATGCAAAGCTTGAGTGTGCCCTTTAAAATCGGTTTTCAGATTTTATTTTTTAATACGTTCAGTTTTACTTATTGTTCCATAATCTGTGTCTGTTTTGTTTTATAATATGTACTTACAGTATACAACTATTAAAACATGAATAACGAAATAAGCCTGGGCTCCAGAAAGTGCTAAACACAGTGTGTAATAATTCCATTCCCTTGTTTTTGGTAATTAGCATATGGAAATAAAGGATTGTCTCTGTTCAAAACCTACTTAATTACATTTGTAAGTATTGTGCTCTAAAATAATTAAACTGTAATTATATTTGCCAAATCAGCATCTTTTTAAAAAAGCCTTTTAGCACGACGCTCCACTATCAAAATAAAGCTGTTTTTGACATACAGTACAAGTCAAAGCTCTGGTATTCTTATAACCTGAAGAAAATGTGCCAGCTAACACAGGATTCCTTCAATCTTTAAAGAACGTTAAATTTCACCTGTGTTTCAAACGTCTCCCTTCAACGCTACACCATATCCAATGGCATCCTTGTGACATTTCAGCATGTTAACTGATGATTCTAGCTCCTGATCATCCACAGGGAGGTGCGGGTGGGTGCACTTCAGGATTGCTCACAGTAAAAATATATCACGTGTAGGGGGAGAGCAGACAGCCTCACAGGAACAGCGGGGCAGCTCAGAACCCCAGTGGGGCCCCAGATGCGGAGCAGATTTCGTACAAAGACAAATGAGCGTGCTCAGCGCATCGTCCCGTGGGACTTGACGTCTCGCCGTGGTTGAACGCCGTGCTGATTCTTCCGTGGAGATACACAGACGAACATGACCATTTCCTAAACTGGAACGCTTAACAATAATCCATAAATAAACCTTACTGCTCTGTTCATGTGTTACAGGCAAAATCCTCCATGAATTCTAGCAAGTGCGTTGATTTAAATCGAATTTCTGTTGCTACACCTTTTTACGTATTGAAAATCCATCAAGGGGATAAAGTCACGTCTTTAATACCACGGCTGAAAAATTATTAAATACGAAATATACAGCTCTCCCAGTATTGCTTTTCTATCCCCAAATAATTGAGGATAATTTCTCTTTAACTTGTATAAATTGTATCCTGAAAAACAAAGCAGTCTTTGTGCATTCTGTGCTATGCTGGACCTGCAAGCTTAGCATTTAAGAGAAAAAACTGCCTCTTGCTACTGCAAATTCCATAATAACTGGATTGTAAGGGCTAAAAAAACTGTTTTCAATTAAAATCCAGCAAAGAAGGAGGATGATAATGAGATGCTGTAGGAAGTCCTCAAACGGTGTGTAGAATGGGATTGTAATTAGGTTCAGAGATGCTGTGTGTACAGTCCAGCAGCTTGTGGCCATGCCATATTTTACTTTGCATGGAACGTACTTGCTCTACATAATTAAGCAGCACAATGTGATGTGAAGGACAGCAGTGCAAAGAGTTCCCAAACAAAAGCATAATGCAGGCTTCTAGAGAAGCATTCCTTCTTCTCCCCCTAAGAAGGAGATGAGGTGCTTCAGTGCATAGATGGGTCTCATAGCATCTAATTTGGGGTCAGACTGCAAGGGGCCTTGTCCTGGGGTAGATGATCCATTAGGTATAGCAAAGGGAATGACACACCACTCTCTGCTGGTAAAATCAGAACCTGCTTGTGCCACCACAGTCTTATAAACTGCACATTTAAGAGGAACAATGAAAAGTTTTCCAGCATCACCAACAGTGAAGAGAATACCATGGGGGTGACACCATATCTATAATTGGTTTCTTATGACACAATTAGGTCAATTAACCACAGCTTAGTGTGGGCATCTGCTTTACCTGGAACTATCGTCTTCCAGGTATTACCTCCGCTACATAAATTATCTCAGATTAGAAAAATGAAGACCCATGTGAATAGTCAAAGCTGAAAACACCGTGTGTCAGGTGTAGAGTAACATACAACCTCCACCAAAGACCTAAATAACAGAGTTCATTCATGCTTCTTTCCCTCCGTTATCCCTCAATTTAATTATTTTGCCCGGTTTGATGATAATTGGACACTTCACACTAAACAACTGATAATGAATTAGCCCTTAGTTGTTTTTTTGCTTAAAAAATAGGATGTATATGTTGAATGGTACTTTTTGATCTGTGTTATAAAGATCAGGCGACAGGGGAGATGTGCGAAAGTAAGCTGAGAGAATTTGCTAAAATGGGGCAAAGATCAGTCGTAACAAAGCAGCGTTTATGTCTGGTCTGTTTTATGAGGATTAGCAATGGCACCAAACAGTTTTGACATATTTAAGGCTGAATATTTTAAACAATTATTGTTCCCAATAAAGATGATAGAGCTTTTTTTCAGTTAAACTGTTATATTAAATTATTAAAATAAATCAGCCATACTTTTCTCTGAAATGTAAGAGGATCTTTCCGTTCCTTAATTCCAGGTCACGGCTTAGTCAGATTATTCTGGTTGAATGTATTACATTTTTTTTCAGAGGTCTTCAACTGGCCCCTTTAGCAAGAGACCTGCTGACTGTTACCCAAACTGGAGAAAATGGTCCTGGAATACAACAAAGCAGAAATATATCATGGCTTCTATTACACATAGTCAGTTCTTGTAAAGACAAATGTAGTTCCCAGAAAAACCCATTATGCCTTTTTTCTATTGCAGATTTCTCCTGCTCTGCCCCAATCAGCAATTTGATAAAAAAAAAAGTTAAATCAAATGTCCTTCATCTTCTATACCACTTCATCCTGTTAAGGGTCACAGGAAGCCTGGAGCCCATCCCAGAAGACATAGAACACGGGGCAGGGGACACCCAGGGAGGGATACCAACCCACCACAGGAAATTTGGAGACACCAATCAAACTAACCTATATGTCTTTAGACTGTGGGAGGAAATCAGAGAACCTGGAGAAAACACACCAAGCACAGGGAGAACATGCAAACTCCCCACACACTGAACTCCAGGCCTGGAGGTACAAGACAACAGTGCTAACCACCATGCTACCATTCTGCCCTTAGACCAAATCTTCATTTTTGTATATTTTCTTGCTGTATTATATCCAGTTATCCTTGCAACATTAAGCATTTGCAGTTTATAATAGCAGAATAGTTACAAACCTATAATATGCCATGTGTTATTAACTAACACTCTTGACTTGATTTGTAACCATATTAGTCACCGCACAGTTTTTATAAACAGCACCTTATCATGCTGTGTTACGTAAACTTTATTTTGGTTGCTAATGTACTTCTACTGTTCTGAGAACTGTACGCGAATGGAAAAGAAAAAAACCGCACCGTTTTTGTGTTAAGTGTGACTGAATTAGCAAAGAACAGCAATAACCTCGCAGACTCCAGAAACCGTGTGGACCTGTGTAATTAATAATCGATGAATTAAATTTAAAGAAGAGAACACCGAGAGTTAAACGAGGAGAGATTCATGGTTGCGTGTGGGCGGCTGGCTTGATATTAAAGAGCCACGGCCTGTTACCTCTGCTCCACCTCGACTGCCCACAGACTTGCCATAAAGCGGTTCACTCTGCACAAACGTGGCACCTTGACATCAGCGAGTGCCCTTTTCGGGTGCAGACAGTGGCGCCTTTGCAGACCTCCCCGGTGATGGCATCCTCTGGTGCCAGGCTGCTCATTAGACAGACTCCCGTGTCGCAGGTCCAATGTGGAATCCCTAACACGCCCCAGCATATCTGTAGCATGGTCTGCTTCATGTTCACTGCTGATTTATGGCAGTCATTCATTTTGCCGTGGTCCGCCTCTCAGCACATTTGAATCACCCCAATATATCTGTCACTGACCAAAATGTATCTTCAAAACAATGTACAGTACATCTAAAAGGATTCCACCTGGGTGCTTTCTGATCATTTTAGTTTCTGTTTTCTTTATAGAATATTAAAAGGCCTTCAGTCTGGTGGTGCAGGGATAAGGAACATGATGACAGGTTCAAAAATACATTTCTGCAATAAACGACCTTCACGAAAGATTTACAGCCATGTCTTGCTGTGGGATTTTGTGGTCAAATGAAAGACTGACATTAGAAGTACATTTTTAAACAAAGACTCTGCAGTAGTCTATGTTTGTACTGTCGTGCGTACTGCACTAGAGCTGCGTTAATGTACACAACCACTTAACTGAGTAATGCTGTTTTTATTTTCTCCAGAACAGATTGAAAGCTTAAAGACTTTGTTACAAAATGTTTTTTTCTGAATCCTTTAAGGGACACACTCTTAATACTGTCTTCTTGGAACAGTGAGAAAAAAATATGCTTTTTGTGTTAAGCTTTTATGGCCTCTGTTGGTTTAGTCTTTGCCTGTTTTATACTATGTAAAAAAAAAACAACTTTTGCTGACATTTGTGTTTACTCAGATACCCATGGTAACCTACAAGTAATTTGCTAACATATGCTGGAAAATTGAACTTTTTTGTGCTTATGAAAGCTGCAATGTTTATGAAAGCCACAATGTTATTCACACCAGCGTTCCGTATCTAATGCAACATAAACAACATATTCCTTTGCATCTTCATATGATGTAAGATTCTGTTGTATTGGAGCAATACTGCAGAGTGTAAGATCCTGTTTTCATAAAGGAGCGAGGTGGCCAGAGGATTGGCTGGCCTGCTCTGACCATGTGTGCACTGTTTGGGGATTAATGTGTACCGCACACCTGGATGCAAACAGCTGCCAGTGCGGTAATAAATGTGGCTACTAATTGTTCCCAATGGGAATCTTTCTGCCTCTTTCCTGACAAGAAGCAGGCAGAGTCAGGTGGATAGGTAACCTGGCAGGGCAATGGCAGTGTCGGTGTGCTATAGTGAGAAGTTCACACCGCTGAGATCAGCAGTGGGTGCCATTGGCTCTAGTGTTTAGCACTATTGTGTTTCAGTAGCTCTGAAACACACAGCAGCATTAAGCCAGTCTCATGTTGGTAGTATCCAGCAGAGATGTGCTCTTTAGTTCAACAATGGAGCTCAATATATGTCAAGAGGGCTGCAGTGACGCCTATACTCACAGCTTGTATTGATTGACTGGACCACCCCTCAGGGAGGAAAGAGGCTCCACGCCAGGCAACAAACCAAGAAGACCCTGGCAACTGAACACTGAACTGTGCTTGACTGACCTACACATTAATTCTGACGAACATGGCAACAAATTGTCCCAAAAGCAGGTGAGAGTGAGAGCTCATATGTTGGAGTAAGCTACTAAGGTTAGGCAGAAACAAGGATACAAAGGCTGGCGGGTGAACAGACCAAACAAGAAGAATTCCAAAAGATTAGCCTACTTGTGCAGTGCGCTGGGTGGAAGTTTGGTTTTCTCCAGCTGTCCATAGCAACTGGTCTTCGCTTCTGGGATGTCGCCAAATTCCTCCAGCATGGATGCTGCTGCTGTGGTGATAATTCCAAGGCCATCTCGTACCCTCGCTTCCAGGGGATAGTCCCAGTCATCGTAAGACACTGAGATCATCCCTGAGGGGAACTCGTCTGGCGTGATCTCAGGGTTGCCAGTCGTCAGGCTGGGCACAATCCAGATATAGCCAAAACCGGTGAGGCCCAGTGAGCGCGCTTCTTCCAGAATGTACGCCGCCTCATCCTTAGAGCAGTACAGCAGGATCACTGGCGACTGGATCTTCTTCAGCTGGATCTGCATTCGTGTGTCTCCATCCACTGCGTCCAGGGTGATGGTGTTCTGCAGGTCCCAGCCCACAAAGCTGTTGTCCACTGTGCTCTTGAGGATGGTGATGAAGTCCTGATACCCAGGGAACTTGCTGGTGACGATGGAGAAGACATGCCAGTCATACTCCTCCATGATGTTCAGCATCAAAAGTGCCTCCTGCTGGATTGAGGCCCCAAACTGAAAGAAGGTGGACTTTACATCCTGAGAAAAAAAGAAAATGAAAACGTAAGCCCCAGGATTTAAAAGAACACAATGCATTTCACCTTAGGGATGTAGTAACTCTACATAATGCAGAACAGAGCTTGGAACTATTTTATTTATTAACAGAATACAGCTATGGGAACAGAAGCACACCTAATGTAACGTATTTCAATGACATATCATGTTCTCTCTGTTTACATACACTCTTGGCATTGCATTGCTGGTTTTTTGCCAGTGGAAAATTAAAGTAGATTTCCCCATTGAAACATACAGTGCACAATGTGGATTTAAATGTGTGCTGAGCTCTTTTGTGGATTCACAAATGGACGTAGTATAATAACCATACTGAAATAAATCCATCTTACCTAATAACAAAAAACATGAATAATCCATGACACGTTGTCCCTTTTCAATTTACACAATAGCTTTTTGGGATGAATTCAATCTCTGAGCAGTATCACTTCAAATCTTCACCAGTCCTCCAAAACTAATCTCCCAAGCCTGGAGGAAGGTGTAGTTGACTATGTAATACACAAATAATGGTGGGGAAGGCTGTACCGGCGAGCACAAAGCCCACACCTCAACCTGACAGAACATCTTTGTAGAAGAACTGAAATGAAGACTTTAGGCAAAGTAAGGGCATAACTTCTCCATAGCTGTGAGACTTTGTGGGCTTTAATACTCTACCAAAGGAGGATGAGAGCACAAAGCCTTCAGTCTAACCGTTTTAGCACAGAGGCAAGTAGCCTCTCCATGTTTCTTCATGATGGGATTTGAACCATGTGGTTTCTGGATCACCGTGCTCCCTAAAACTCAGCTATAGCCAGACACGTTCTTGTAGAGGGTCACTTGGCCTCCTGATGTCTTTCTTATGGTTCTTTCTTTCTGTCTGCTCATCTCCCCCTCTCTTAGTCATCTCCCACCTTCTGTCTTTCACCCTGTCTTGTGGTCCTCCATAACTCCCTCTCTCCTTCCTTTTCACTCCCCCTCTTTGTCCTTCCTTCCAGTTCTTTCCATACTGTTCTTCATCTTATAGTTTTCTTTTCCTTTCTACCACTGCACTCTCTCTCTGTATCTCTCCCCTTCACATGACTTTCTTCATCTCATTGTCCTCCTTTTGCGGAGAGACAAAACCCACTTTGTATCACAAGATTTAAAACATCCAGTCTCAAACTTACAGTAATGGAATAATGTTGTTACAGCATGCTGATGTTTTACCACTTTAAAACTGATGTGGGGGGGAAACACACTTAAAAGTCAATAGCAGCTTCTTGAAGTTTCTCTGACAGCTGTTTCCTTCCTCATTCAGTAGCATCTCAAGGATGTGAGCAAACTCTGTGCAGCTTAGAGTGAAAAATGGATGATGATTGCCGCCTGACTGTTCACAGCGCCTCTGGCAAACTTCATGTCCTGCAGTAAGCTTTCACCGAGGAACTGCTGGGCAGTTTGGCTTTATTCCAGAGACAGTCCTGTGAACTACTGTCAATGCTACATGCCCACAAAAAGGCTGGTATGGAAAGCAAAACCACAATTTTTACAGCATTCCCGGACAACTACTGCGCTCTCACAACTCCCAGAATCCAGTGGGGCTCATTCACTGCATCCCTCAGGAAAGTCAGACGGGACAAGCCAGCACCGTGAAAAGAAAAACTTTTTGTTTTAAAAATTTGTGTGCTTGACATGATACTCCATCTCACAATTAATTGGAATCTTGTGAGGAACAGCAATTTGCGCATTCGTTAAAATTAGTCCCTGCCGACTTGTTCTTTGCGTCATCTATTTCAGCAGAAGGTGTTTAATAAAATATTCTGCCTGCATTAGTACTGGTGATTGAACGATTCTTTCAGCACGGAAACCGGACGGATGCAGTCTTTTAGAGAACATCGTGCATTAAATTTTACCTTTTCTTCTGTTGGTTTTATTTGAACATCTTCAAAATTTGCCACATATGAAACATTTTACAAAGGCTGTCTGTGTGTCTGCGTGACACTTAGAGAGAGAAAATCTAAAATGGAACTGTTACTTATCCAGAATTTTCAAAATGTCTGTGTTAGTATGCTGTGCCTGTCAAACAAAAAAATTAAAAACTGTCATTGCTAAGCCATGCTTGTCTCATACATCTTTATAAACGAGATCGTTTATTCTAACCTTTTAAAATAGCAGGCTTCTTCTTTATGAGATGGAGGCACCTTAAGGACATAAGAAATTACTGTGGTATAAACGATTGGGGAACTGCTGTGGTGCATCTAACAGAAAGACCAGTACTTGTGGATACTCCACTCACTTTAATCAAGTCAAATTGCAAGCATAATGTGCCTCTCTGCACAGGCAGTGTCTTGTGTTTTATGGGCAGTATGTAGAGATGAAGGAGATGAGGCTATGAAAACCTACCGTGAAGGGGATTATGGGAGGTTCTGCTCTATTTTACCCAACAGGAAATGACATGTTAAATAATGAAAAATGGTTTAATAATGTAATTTATTGGACTTCATTCAAATTCATTCAAATACTGTATTGGTTTTTATTGGGTTAATCCAGGCAGGGATTAAAATCATGCAGTAATTCCACCCTGTCTCATCACCATCACATTACTAAACTTTTATGCAAATTAATGAAAATATTCTGAATGTGGCCTGTTATTAGGTCTTTCAGACTCCTTTCATACTTGTGCTTTAGTATAATGGGGAGAAGGTCAGCATCCAGGTCCTCAAGAGGTACAGTGCAAATAGAAGCCTCCATTTATATTCACCTGTGTGGGTAATTCCTTCAAAGTAATGTTTAAAGTATGTAAATTCACTCAGGCAGATGTCACACATCTACAAGTCAAAAGCACACAATGGCACCATGGCAACAAAGGAGGCACATTCTATTCAAAAAGTACCACGTAAAAGTACTACCCTTTGTACAGTTTAAGTATTGGCAAACGAACTATTACACAGCACTCCCTTAGTAAATGTTATGTTCTCTCACAATAATGGACCTTTGAGTTTTGATACTAGAATTTCAATACACAGACCGTGTTTTCTCAGCATGACAGTATACAACCAAAGAACATGCAGGCATACCATTGTTTTTAAATTTTTTTTATATGAATTTTTGCTGCAACTGTTCTTTAGTTTTTATGCTCAAATGTTCGATTCAGAACTGAAAATTCACTACACTATTTTTAATAAAATTAAAATTTTCAGAAGTGTGTCCACAAAACATTGAAAATCATGCTAACAGTGTTTGCATGTACTGTACTCAGTGCTAGTGTACTATCAGCATGTACTGTACTCAGTGCTAGTGTACTATCAGCATGTACTGTACTCAATGCTAGTGTACTGTACTCAATGCTAGTGTACTATCAGCATGTAC
>JABJVR010000038.1:4516775-4588185 GCA_025773905.1 Chitala chitala | reverse complement strand
CCCCCCCCCAGCTATAGAGATGCTTTCTTTCACCCCCATGCGAACCTGAGGTTTGGAGAGAGAAACTCCTCTTTCCAAAGGGTCTGGGTGTACTGCTGTTTGTTTCTGCTTTTCTCTTCCCATTTTGTGCCTTTCTGCAGTATTGGCTGAGCATCTTTTCGCCTGAGGCTGTGGACACAAATCAAACTAAATAATGACATGACGCAGTACCAACTGACAAGCACTAGTACAACATCTCATGCGTCACGAAATGTTACTTACACGACTCGTAGGATTCAATACAATACAGTATGTGAAATCTTGCTGAAAACTGTCCTTTCTTGAGAGGGCATTATATAAGGCCATATAAGCCTACCATGTATATTTCCTTTAAGTACTGACAGACAGATATGGATACACTGACGAACTACTTTGGCAGGTACTGTTCCTCTGTAGCTGCTGTATCATCACGTACAAAATCAAACTTTAACAGTGTCTGAATTACAAACCTTTAATTAAATTAGTAAACCATCTTCTCATGTGCAAAAATTTTAAATGCTGGCCATTAGAATGCCTCACAAACAGCTCTGTGGTACAGGTGCGTGGCGCACCGCTGTATGTCTGCTACCTTACACCATGTGACTACAGCCTTCAGTGACGATAAGAGGAACAGAGTAAATCACAGGCTGACAGCTGGCCACAGCCAGCAATGGCCTGCTGGGTTATTTGCCACTGCACAATGAAGAGATGTGAAAACGAACCAGTCAGCAAAAACGTCCAAGTACCCCCCCCCCCCCCACCTTCATCTGTCAGGGGTCTGGGGGAGCAAATGAATGTGATGAGGATGTGTATCCACATTTTCCCCCCCCACACACACACACAGGCAAGCGTGCAGTCAGATGACACAAAGCAGGGTGAGAAACAGCTGTCTCCCCACACCCTACGCCAGACGAGGCCCACTACTGTGTCGCCACATCCAAAATTGCTTCTTGACGAGAGTATTATGAAGGTTATTCGCACAAATGAACCACCAAAGGGCAAGCGGGCCGGGAGAAGGGCAGTCTGGCCTGGAGAACTAAAGCACTTAGCAGCTGACAAAGGCTCTGTCGAGGACAGACAGACTACAGCCATGAGCAGAGTGTGGGCAAAGCTCTTTATTCCCTAACCAAATTGGGGGGGGGGGCTATGTGTCGACAGCAGAGGCTGCAGCATGCGCTGCGACACGCTAGCACGTGCACCGAACGTCACTCTGTGGAGAGTGTGATGTTGAGGCTCTCTGTGTGCACGTTGGGACAAAACAAATCAACAATTCATGGATTCCAAAAAGCAGGATGGAGTCTTATCTGTGGAAAGCAGCAAGACTGACTGCTGTGGCAGAGTGCAGTTCGCACCAGGCAGAATGGGAAAGTTCACCCCTCGCCACTGACACGGCCACCTTGTCAAACAGGCCTTGACTGATGTAGGTTTATCCAACACGGTTTTAGCATCATCTCATTCCCACGGTGACAGCAACAAAGCGAAAGCGAGGTGCAGGCGTGCAGCATGGAAACAGCTGGAACAGACAGTCGCTCCTCGCCAGGAACCAGCTGCGGGAGCGTTTGACGCTTGTGTTTGTTGGAATCACGGCACTAGGTTGCAGTGCGCACCTGGCGCTGAATGACAAGGGCACTGCAGAAAGGCTTAGTTTACCTGTCCGCCTGTGGCCACTTGTGTTTATTTGATTGCTGTGTTTGTAGCATTTGCAGCATAGAACAGATTTGCAGCCAGAACAGGCTCCGCAGCAGAGAATCACCAAAGCAGCCAATCAGCTCAATGGGTCCTGATGCTCTTCCCTCAATGAGTTTTCAAAGTCTACATTTTCTTACAGAGGACCCACGTCCTCCAACCCCCGCATCCAGCACTCAGTTGTTCTGCCAAACTCCATTATGGAGTGAGATCTGAATGTGTATCAAAGTCATGATGCCATATTCTGGCAAAACTGGCCAATTAGCACCTCAGATCCATAAAGTGGCTGAACATATGGCATTAAGCTGCTGCTGTGAAACCTGTCTTAGTATTTCACTGTAGACTTCTCTCTCTCTCTCTCTCTCTCTCTCTCTCTCCATGCTTTCTCATTCCTCCTCATGACTCAGATCTTTCTCACATTCTACACTCTCATCAAGCCATCTTCCTTCATTTCTCCCTCTTCCCTTCAGGTCAGTCCAGCTGTTCGCTTGTTTCTGGGCCAGTTTGCCTTGATCCCACTAGCTGCAGAGCTCACTTTACACTCACCGGGACTTTGGAGTGACACTCCGTTCAGATTTGAGGCGCGCTCCACCCTCCACTCCCCCATGTGCTCTGTCCTATATACCGTTGGCGGGACTTGGTGACCTTCTGTTCTATGTTAACTCTCAGCCTCAGGTCACCATGGTAATAGAGCTGGTCAAAATCCAACATGACAAGACCCAGCAGAAGGGGAGTGTGTGTTTGTGTGTATGCATAGGTGCATGCATGCATGCGTGTGTGTATTGTGTCTGTGTGTGTGTGTGTGGGAGGGGGGTGTACTGGTCAGTAAATGATACAATATGTCTTCATTTCTATATAAGTCAAGTAAATCTACCACTCTCCCCCCAATTTTGTAGAAAAGTAACAAGCTCTCTAACCATCTTCAGGTGCTCACAGTCACTTTGGACCGCTCCGTCCAGGTTACCAGACCACGTCCTACTTTCCCACAGCCGTAACACATTTCGAGATATCACACACCCCAAAGCAGGTAGCCACGTCTCCAAGTGGGCTATTTATTCCATACAGGGGCCACTTGTTTAAAGTGCTTGACCTCACAAAATCAGAGATTATAACTGTCTTTATTTGCATGAAACAGCATTTCCAAGAACGCTGACCAAATTAGACGATATATCATCTTTTTCGCTTAAACACCTTATTGCTGAATAAATTGCTCCTTGATCTTACATTGATTCCTACTTAAATGAAAAATTGACTACTGCGGTCTTCTATGGTGATTTTCCTATCGATTTCTTTTTGCATGCGGTGGCATGCCAGTATGTTTAAATCTGCTTAGATCAACAAGGATAAACATCACAGTATTCAACAAGGGGCTTTAAGAAAGGCTCCAAAGCATTTTTCCTAAAACGTGTGTCCAATCCTCCAGCAGTAAAGCACAGACATTAATACATCCATCCACCCATTTTCCAGCCACTTATCATGCATAGGGACACAGGGGGCCTGGAGCCTATTTCAGGGAGCTTGGGGTACAAGGCGAGGGATGTGTGTAACTGGCCAATCACAGAGCACAGTCACACATGCTCATACATCTGGTTATACACTACCAGCAATTTAAAAACACCGATCAGCCTACAATGTATGCCTTTGGACTATGGGCAGTGGAAACCCACAAAACATACGGAGAGCATGCAAACTCCATGTACACAAACTGGAAGCAAGATCTGAACCCCCAGCCCTGAGGGTGCCATGCAACAGCGGGCCACCGTGTCCCCGTGCATTAACATACTGCTCATAAATTTACACAAAAACTGCCCTCAGCATTCAGAATAGTTTTAAGAAGTTCTACTTTCACCTGACAAATCCCCCCTTGCCCAAACCAGCAGTCATACCATACTAAATCAAGCATATTTTGTTAGCGCTATAAACATAGAGGTAGCATGAGGCCTCATGCCATGGTTCTGAGCTCAGATCCACCTTTTAGTACATACAGGCGAGCTGGTGTCATGTCCAGTGCCTGTAGCAGCCTACCCTGGCACCACTATTCCCTCTTTTCTATTAGGTCACATTCCTTCTCACCTGAGGCTTGAGGCAGACTACATCACTGTTATCATCTGCTCCTCGTTCACCACCCTTCCTTATTTAAACCCTGTCCTTTCTGCTTTCCTGTGCTGGTTATCATTGTAGAGTGTTGTAATATAGTGTAGGTTGTTAGCCTAGTTGTGTTTGTAACTACTGGTGGGTTCTAGATAGATGTTCTTTACATAGTCTGGTTATTTGTACGCCTTGTGTTAGTCTTCTTCCTCCTTTTAATAAACCTCCATTTTTTGTATTGGACCTCGCCTCTTTCGCTTGCCTCCCAGAACGTTACAGGTAGACTGGGAACTCAACATTTCTTTTTGCGTGTGCGTGCGCGCGCATGTGTGTGTGAGTTTGTGTGTGAACGTGTCCCGCAAAAAGATGCCACCCTGACAAGGCTGTAAGCTGCCTTACTTCCCTTGTTGCCTTTTTTTGATTTTCACCTAACAACATAAAATATTTTATGTCTTTTATAAACTTATTCCAGAATCTGAAGGTTTTCTGTTTTTAGTGTAAACACCAAACACATTTGTTCAACATCAATGAAAGCAAACCTTCAGTCTTGTGTTCAGCTTTTCACGGCTCCATCTCACATCTCATCGCAGTATAATTTATCACGACCGTCACATGGTTGCCCTCAAATTTAAAGAGTGAGAAAATTTGACGACATTATATTGAAAATCCGCTGGCGATCTTCTTCTACACATTCTCCTCTGTCAGCTTCATGACGCGAAGTGCTCCTGGAGCTGTATGTCAGACGGGTCTCGTGTGTGCAAACCATTCACACGCGTTTGCCGTGTTTTTCATGCTGAATAAATTCAGGGGAATTTTTTGTTAAGTGACAATTTTACCCATTTTTGACTGACAAAGGAATTTGGCACAGTGTGCACTTTGCAGCTGTGGGGTTTAAATATATGCACAATACATACAGCCAATTACAATCAATCTCAACTGACCAGCTCTGTACAGGACAAGGAGGAGAGAAAGGCCAATGACGGAATGAATGGAAACAAAATTGAAACAGGCAACTGACCAGGCAGACACAGGCCTTGCCCAATGAGGATTTATCTTTGAAAAGCAGATGGGTTTCTGCTGTTAGAGGTGGCTCTTGCACTGTAGTGAAGCTTTGTGGCTAGACAGGTAAAGATAACCTCTACCCTCCACACCCATTACTGATATCTCCAGCACAACCGCCCTCCCCACCACCTGACTGCTAGTCTTGAAATCGAACTTTAGAAAGCCTGTCTTTCCTTCAGCCCCTGCTGCTTAGGGCTTAGGGCGTCGGGTCCATCCAGTGACTTCCTCTACTTCTAAGCAACTCTGCTTGCACCCTGACCCTTTGACCTGCCCTTTCTCTGAACAGTGACAGAGTTTGATAAGCACAGTAAGAAAAAAACCTGCCCCTTCATCAATGATGCACAGAGTAAAAATGGAGGCGATGGGTGATTCATTGGTGAAGTTTGTAATTTTTTTTTTCCTTTGGTCTTTGATAAGTCTTAACCATCTTTTAAATAATTTACACATTTTGCAGTCAGGAAGGTAAAGTTTGTGTGGCAAATTTTGGGGGGGAAAGAGATGAATAATAAATATGGGTGTTAACTGCAGAGAAAGTCAGGAATCTTAATAAGCCCACAGGAACGGCACACAGATGGAATGAAAAAGTACAACCCGGCATCTGAGCAAACTGATCAGTGCGATGGCTCAGTAAACAACCCTGTCCTCACACCTCCAGAACCATAGGTTCAGTCCCTATTCCAGCAGTCTGTGTGTGTGTGGCATTTGCATGTTCTTGGAACGGAATAAAAATATAAATGTGTAAATAGCTATGTGTCCTGAGTTCACTGTCAATATTTTATAAATATGGTAAATAGTTATTCATTCCAACAGGTTTGCACTGTAATGCATGGTGATGGAAAATTCAGAAATGCTAAGCCTTGCCTAATTTTTTTGCAAGGACCAAATGTGCAACATATATTATTTTACACATCGTGGCTCACAATAACAAAACAAGTGTTTGTTGCATTGCCTCCAAACATTAGGGTTTTTAGGGTATTAAAGGCAATGACAGAATAAGGCGACAAAATCAACATTGATTTAAGATCTGTAAATTATTTATATAAGATGTCTTCCCGATCCACTTAAATGAATAATGGTCTTTAGTAATGGAACCAGCAAAAAGCAATCTGTGGTCAACAACGTGTCCTCATGGCTAAAGCACGAACGCCTGTGTTCAGCTGCTCCTCCCATCGTGAAGACAGGCTGTTTCCTCACGTAGCGAGATACGGTATACCACACACCCAAGCTCCCACCCGAGGTTACAAATTCATGTGAGTCACTTTTTCATCTCCTTCAACAAAGCAGCTTCTTTTTTTGTATAGCCTTTGGCCACAATGAAATTACCTTTATAATTCAATCTAAGTTGGCTCATAATTACTTTTTACAGGCGAGACAAATGTAACCCAGTTCATCATTTGACAAGGGTCCTTAAAGGGTGATACTGGAGAAAATTGACCTTGTGGAAAACATATACTTAACACGCCCCCACCGGTAATCTGCTGCATGGGAAATGCTGTTTGTTTGTTGTTTGGTTGTTTTTGCGCCGGTGCCTGAGATGTAAGGACACTGCAAAACAAAATCACAGGAGAATTAATGTATTACTGTATTCTGATCACTGCTTTCATGACTTAAAACCATGGAGAGCTCGTTGCACACCATTTACAATAATGAGAAATAATATTAATTCAATCTCAACAGGCCAAGTACTGCATTCAGCTCTTCCGTACGTCATTAGTGTAATCTAACATAAGGATGTTAATTATGCAAGACATCTTTAAAAAGAGTTTTCGGGTGGAGAATCAGCATTCTACATTTGACACCCATTGGCCAATGGTTATCTGTCAAGGTTGTTTAATCCTAAGCAGGTAAGTATTCTTACCACACTTATATGTTTTTGTGTTTTGAAGCAAGTGTTGCGCGTTGACTTAGCAAAGGTTTAATACAGTACATGTGGTGCTTTATATGTCCTCATTAAGCATGTTGCATTTCAGTTTGTGGAGGAGAGGGATTCGAAACGTCACGTCTGAGGACTGACTGGAGACGTAGGTGGCAGCAATCTGCAGGGACTGTCAAGCATTTCTGGCTAAGACTGATGGACGCCTTGCTTTCCCAAGGTCGACGTGGTTTCAACACGAGGCAGCAGCAACAAATCCATCGTCTTTGTTGTCAGGCTCCTGCGGTGTGAGCATGATGTAAGATGGGAACCTGACGTGGTCAGCTCAACACCTGCAGTTACAACATAAAAGTTAGGGGTTCGCCCTGAGTGGCTAAAGTAAAAAATGCCCCCAAAAACATCCTTGTCTGTATGAATGGCTAAAAGGGCAACCACAACCACACAATAGCAAGGTTCCTGGGATTTTTGTGAGACAGAAAAAAGTCAAATTGCTGAAAAACCCAGACAATGAAACCCTCCACCCTCCCAAACACAGGGCACTACTGATTGATGTTATATATTAGACCTGCGTACATTGATAGGTTATAACAGCCAGACTTGGTGATTCACCCATTCCTATGGTAGCACAGTGATATATAGGTAAACATGTGGGTCTATACCCAGCCCCTATATAGGCTTTGATTAAAGCTTTATTTACTGCGTGACTGACTATAAATGTCTGAATGAATATATCTCATCAGAACAAGAACCTACTGGCAAAATAACACAATCAAGCTAGACCAATATATCTGGCATGCCATTGTTTCCTTTCAAGAATTAATTGGCAAAGCTGTTATATTCAAGTGAATCATTCTTGCCCTTTTGTCTGCTGAATGAGACGAGGTGTCGCAGAGGCGGTCGGTGGAATAGACGTCACTACCAACTGGAATAATGGAGATTTGATGACAAGTGGTGCAGACAGAGGCTCTTGCACAACTGAGAAGGGTGCAAGTGAGGGTGTGGGGGGGCAGGGGGTGGTTTGATAACAGCCTCCTTCAATCGTGCTCAAACGATAGCTGCTGTGTACATCTTCAGACAGCCCTATACCTGTCTCTTCATGATAACGCTGTGACTATTGTGGGAGGGTATTGTTTTTCACCAGCTGGGAAAGTACTTGTAAGGATCAGGGTCCAAAAACACTATATGCATCTTGCATGGCAAAGGTCAGGGGGGAACAGCGTTGGAGCACTGTCCGGGCATTTCACAAGAGCAAACTTACAGCAGGAAGGTTCGACCTGAACAGCTGCAGCCCAACCTATCCACGCACAACACGTGGCAGCCGATATCAAGTTCGACAAAAAAAAAAAAAAAAACAAATCATAATTAAAACCCCACCAGAAAAGGTGCCAAATGCCACGTTAGCTTTTGGCAAAGCAAGCATACAATGTGCTGGCTCCATCCAGTGCCCTGGCATTCCCGTTCACAAAGCCTTCAGTATAAGGCAAACTACAGCAGTTTGAATCAGTCTGACAGCACAGCAGCAGCGCTGGCCAAGTAAACACTAATTAACATTAAACACTGAAGCCAGCGCCCCTTTTTAATCGCTGGTGCGGGACTGAAAGGTGTTCTACTGATATCACAGAAGGTAGGAAGCAGTAGGTCCTTTGGACACGATGGGAACGCCCCATACTCTGCCACAGAAAGCAGAGGCTAAAACACAAAGGTGAAGCGATGAGAGCAGCTAGCAGAGATTGGATTAAAACCTTGTAAGGGCCTTAGGAGATAAACTGTATAAGGTGATGGGCTTTTAATTCCTGAGCTTTATGAATTTCACTGGTGGCTTAAATGTGCTACAGCACCAAATGAACAAGGCAACGAAAACTGCTGAGTTTGACGGTAAAAGCAGGGACACTGTACGTGTTGCTCGTTATGGAGGATTCAGTGAAAATTACAGACAAGCAAAAGTAGCCCGTGCACCATCGTTATGTCACGCTGAACGGTAATATTTCTGTGGCCCTGGATGAAAATCTACTGCATATATCAGCGGAGGGAAAAAAAAATCGATTGTTTGAGTCACTGCAGAGGCAAGCTGTAGCAATGCCAAGTGGAGTTTGATGAAATCAATCTCTGGCCTGCATTTTTTTTTCAGGTGAGGTCAGAGCGG
The DNA here is from genome assembly GCA_025773905.1 of Chitala chitala. NCBI lineage: Eukaryota > Metazoa > Chordata > Actinopteri > Osteoglossiformes > Notopteridae > Chitala > Chitala chitala. The sequence continues at coordinate 4,579,315 of JABJVR010000038.1, read as the reverse complement.
TCACTGCAAATGGCATTAATGAGGAGCAGGAGACCCAACTTTATCACTGCATCTCAGAATCGCTACAGTCAGCCTTTTCACAGACCGTTCAGGTACGTGTGTGTGTTCGGAGCGTGGGTTATGAGGGGCTGTGATTAGGTCATAACCTTTATAACCACAGGAAGGTTGGATAAGCGGTTTCTGGTGATCACATTCACGGAGGTCACAGAGGTGCATGTTGCTCAGATACGTCCAGGTGTTCACGCCCAGTATCAATAAGGCATCTTTACAGGCACCTAAAAGTCGCTCCAGATGACATGCATCATAAACAGCCAACAAGTGGTTCACTGTGGGCCTTGTTCTGCAAGCTTCACACTTCTGCCAACAGCCATTAATGTGGCACGCCATGCTTTATGTTCCACTGTCCTGCAACATACAGTCTGCATAGCCCAGCACTTAAAATGTCTGTCAGTCAGTCAGTCAGTCATTGTCTTAACCGCTTAGTCCTGGTGAGGGTCGCGGGGAAGCCTGGAGCCCATCCCAGAGCACATAGGGTGCAGAGCAGGGACACCCAGGGCAGGGGACACCCAGGGCGGGACACCAACCCACCACAGGATACTTAATATGTTGTCCAAAACATATTGATTATGTGACATTTGACCTCATCATGCCTTTCCATAAGAAAATTAATCATTTGGATAGTTTACCACTCATAATACAGCACAGACACAAAGTCCTTCCAAATAAACCAAATAAAGTTTCTTTACAAAAAGACAGTTTCCAGAAAACACAGCACTTCTTCCTCCACTTCCGGCTGCTCCCTCTAGGGGTCACCACAGCAGATCATCCTTCTCCATACCAACCTGTTCTCTGCAGCTTCCTCTGTCACCCCAACCTTTCTCATATCCTCCCTCACTACATCCATGAACCTCCTCTTTGGCCTTCCTCTTCTCCTGTCTGGCAGCTCCATCCTCAGCATTCTTTTCCCTATATACTCTGTATCCCTCCTCTGCACGTGTCCAAACCAACTAAGTCTCGCCTCTCTCACTTTGTCTCCATTTATTAAATCTAAATCAAAACTACATTTAAAGATGCTAAAAGAAAATAAAAAGTGGCTGAACAATGATGCGTTTCAAAGATTACATCTGAAGAGATACAACTAAATGATGTCAAAATACTTTTACGTTATTAATGAAACGCCAATGACAAATTTTACTGAGGCATTTTTAAATAAAATATGGTAGAATATTACACCCATGGACTGAAAATTTGTCAAAAGTCATTCATACTAAATTATTTGTATGCACAATGATAAAAGTCTGTGCTTCATTATCAGTTTTCCATGTTGATGCTTGTCTGTACCTACCAGCACCATGAAGAAGGGCCTAAGCACAGAATGACAGTAGAAAACTCTTGTATCAAGCTTTATGCTACGTGTCACAGACATCTATAGGCTCTGAAAACACTACGGATTAATAACACCCAGGTTTAAAAGCAACATACAGTCAATAATAAACTATTTGCAGAATATATTTCTAAATAGCAACTCTCTGGTTTATGTTTCTGAACACTGTACTTGGCTTGTGTTTCTGGACAGCACATGGCTTTACCAGACAAACATCAGTGATGAGAGACTGATGGAGGTCTTCTCTGGCAACACAGTGTGTTTAAATGTAGACTGAAGCTGAGTGTGTGTTGCACAAATTCCACTGTCCTGAGTGTGGGAAGGGGCAGTTTGTTCTTACCCAGGTCCTAAAGCTAAGTGATAACAAAACGTAAAGGAGTAGGACAGAGGGGCAGGGCCTTAAGCAGGGGAAGGGGGGGGGGGGAGTAGGGCCATCTTTCAAATTGACTGAATTGTCACTATGAAAGAACTGAATTCGTGCCAGACATTTTTATTACATTTAATTAAATGTGCTTTAATGTTACTTCAAGAGACAAAAGGCCCGGATTTTTCACATGTGATAAGTAGCAGAACTGGTGGATCCAAGGTAATCCTGATGTCATCCAATAGCACGCTTCTGCCATAGTCACACACAAAAGGACAATTTGACACAGGAAGGTAGTGTAAGCCCGACCTAGTTCCTGAGGGTAGGCGTTCAGCAGATTGGGGGTGCTGTAACAGCTTTCTCACACTACCCATTGGTGCTTTTTATTGAAAAAACCCTGTTCAAATGATGCCACACCAGAAGTTGTGGAGGAAGGGTAATTAAAAAATGAAGAACACATGAATTTAAGACCTTGCAGCACAGGGCGTAACGTCTAAGTCAAAGGCTCCTGGCCTGGAAACAGCTGTGTGGTCTGTAGCATTTGGCAGTATTCCAAAGTCAAGTACCATTGGGCCAACTAGTCTATTTGCTGCAAAACAACACATTCTCCAGCAGAGAAGCAGCACAAACTCTTTCTACAGTGAATAACACTTATGATTTGATTTGAGCCTATGGCACCAAATGCTTTCTGCTAAGTTCTACAAGATCATTCAATGCTGACATGATGACATACAAAGCACTAAATTGGCTTCTTACTACTTACTTACATTCCAACAAGGTTACTCAGATCTGATATTATAGGTTGTCCCTAAATCAAGTTTGAAAAACAGGAAATATTGTGCCTTTCCAGTTGCAGCCCCTACATTTTGAAGCAAGTTACCTCTGGGTGTCAGGCTGGTCCCTGCATTGCCTATTTTTAAATCTGACGTCAAGACGTATATTTATTCCTTGGCATTTCCCTCAGTACTACAGTGTGTGGTCTTATTATTGCTACCATTTCTGTTCATTTAACTGATCTTTTTGAATCGTTGTATGGTCATCATTTTTAGGTTACGCAGCACTTTAGCCAGCTTCTTAAATGTGACTTATAAATAATTTTGACTCTGATTCTGCATCATTTAAATAGATAAACATGTTCCAAAATACCCAGTTGAACCGACAGAAAATGTCATGTTGGCATGCCCTGTTGAAAACATCATTACTAACATGATTTAGTTTCTAACTTACGATAGAGATATTTATACTAGCTTGTGCAGACATTTGGGTGTATTAGGTTGACACAAACTTCTCTTTTGTCTGTCACACTTGGAGTGGCCTGCTGCCGTTCTGAAGGATATACCAGAGATTGACTCTGTGTTGAGAGGCTCTCTGTTATGCTGCCAAAACGGCAGCATCCCGCCGGGCACCAGAGGTTTGCCGTCACAGTCCTTGAATCTGTGCACCTTCGTCCTCAACTCTCAGTCGGCATCCGGCCTTTCTTTTTTGTCAGCTACTGTGACTACAGCATGTGACGTGAAGTATGTTACTGAGTCACTGCCACTGGGGGAGATGAAGAGCTTTCATTCTTCCCTTACGGCTGACTGGATGTATCTGAGAGATTTCAAAGTCTTTTATGTTAATCTCAAGCCTTGGTCTCTTGCGACGTTTGCGAGGTGCCCATTCTAGGAGTGCTTCTGTGTTTCCACCTTTACCGCCACTGCTGTTCCTCAGGCAAGGCTCTCAACCAAGCGAAGCCTGCAGCATTAGACAGTATCATCTACAAGGTCAGAGATTAACTGCTAAGAATAAGAACCACAGATGTTTTCTGTAACGCTGTGTCATCTCACAGTGTTGCTAAGGATATATCGTGGAGAATGGCTCCGATCTGTTAATCAGAGTACAGTGTGTACATCTGCATAACTCGTGCACAAAAGGGTCAAGCACATAAATAATAATATACATAATGACTAATTATGTGCTTATCATCTTGTCATGGTAAGCATTTAATGGCAAGAATTCCTGTGCAAGGAAAATGCTCACAGCTTGTAACGTTTCCACATTAATGTCACCCTGTTGAACACCGAAACAGATGTGTGACCTGGGCTCAACCTGCAGAAGTCACATGGGACAAAATACTGCCTCCCCTGGCAACATCCTCACACAATCGAGCAAATAGCAGTTAACCTTTGTTCTCTTAGGTAAGTGTCCCATTTCTCAGAGTGATGAACTCAGCTCTGGATGAGCCATCGCTGTATTCGATGGTTGACTACACCATGACTACAGAGCGCATGTGTGTCCGCCATAAAGGATTACCTCATCCTTCAGCACGTCTGCGGTGTGTGAGATATTGTGCCTTGCAGCAGTACCTCTTACCAAGTTGCCCTGCTAAATGCCACATTATCACTCTGATCAGCCCTCGAGTGTTTATACGTCTTTCACAGCTCTAGCACAGCAACCTTAACGGATAGATCTTACCTTTATTTCGTCCTCTGTAAAAAGTTTTTTTTCCTCTCTCCTATTGCTTGGGGTTTCTAAATTTCATTAACTTTCATCCTCCTGGACAATTTGACTTGACATTTATTGCATCTTGTGCTTTTGTGCCTCATGAATTTGCTTGGGTTTAACGTCATAATTCCCTCAATTTTCTTGGAACCCAAAACGTGTATGTATATAAAGATGCAGTTTAAAATGTTATAATTATAATGAATCTAAAGCAACTTTTGTATGCTGCAGTTGTGAATGACATCCAGCTTGTAGATGACTGTTCTGAGGTGTGAATGGAACACTTCCAGATATGGATCTGTGCACACCTTAGATTACACCTCTTCTCGCCCTCCGCCACCACTGACTCCACCCCATCCTCGTCCTACACTTCTTATCTACCAGAAGGAATACTGGTTTACTTTGCAATTTTAGTTCACAGAGAAATATAGTGACTCTGTGCACATATGTCTGTATGTATGCATGTGTGTATATACATTATATACATAAGTTTTTTATTTATTTTTTTTAACTTGCAATTAGGCTTTCAGTTTTCTTTTATTCACACAAAAATGTCCACACAAGCTTTTTGGTTTTACAACAATGATTGCAATCAAAGCATTCTTTGCATGTTCTTTCTATATATGCATGGGGTTGCTCCTGGTGTTACCCCAGTCCAAAGATGCCGAGGTCCACAACCTAAATTCCCTTTGGGCATGTGTCCTGTGACGTGTTGGTACCCTGTCCAGGCTGCCAGGAATATGCTCCAAGCCAGCTGTGACCCTGCTGGGGATATGTGGTAGGAGAGCAAGATGAGATGCCTCCCCTCTTTGACTGAATTTTGTCCCTTTATACATTAACTTTGCACTACAGTGATGGCGTATGTAGGTCTAGGTGACTTTACATATGGCTTGTGTACATGTCCCTGTTTGAGGCTGTGTAGGCTACCCTAGAGAAGAGCACAATAACAATAACTTTCCCACAGCCCCCTGAGATGGCTGACCTAACTGTGAAACTCTCCCGAGTTCCAAACTCTGCTGCCTAATTTGTCAAAGCTGACCCTGAAAACCGCACCTGTTTTGTCATTTATCTTCCCTACCAATGGACCTATTTTTACATAAACGTCCTGAGTGGGTGGGTGGGGAGAGAAATGCAAAGGGAAGGGAAACAAAAAGTAGCTTCCCTATAGCAGACAGTGATTTTAAATCATAGACAGGTGCCTTAAAATATGTAATAATGATTGTGAGCAACATTACGTGAACACAAAATATTAGGTCCCAAACTGGGAGAAACAGCTCAGAAAGCTGGACACTGAACACAATTAGGCCACAGGAATTTCCACTGTGTTGCTGTTGTGGAAAACGGGTCCACAGTCTGGTTACAGAACTGTCATGTGACATTTTAATGGACTGTGTGCATTTGTGCCCAGGCAAGCTCGGAATACTGCTAAGGCCTTGTGCAGATGTTGGTAGTACAATTCACAATCAAACTTGCAGGATAATGTCATGAGTGAAATCCTTTGGCTTTAATAATGATTGACTGAGTTTATAGAATTTACTTGGTAATTGTTGCTGGCCTTCTTGAATTATCATTCGTGTCTTCTTCTAGGTTCAAACTGAATGCTGTGCTGGTGTAAAACACACCTTGATGGTTTTATAGATTTTAAAGCACCTCACTCTTTCCATTCATAGAAATTTAAAATTCACTGTATCCTGGGTTTTGACAAAATTGCACTAAAATTAATATAACGTTGCAAATATTCTAACATGGTTAAAAAACTGCCACATTCTTAACCACATGAAGTCACTGGTATTACTGCTGAGCTGTTATTTTTAACTGCATAGTGAAGCATCATTTTGCTGAGATGTCAGGTGATGGGAATGAAAATGGGTGTCTTCACAACTTGAGAATCCTTTAGGTGAAGTCACAATATGCAGCACTGCTACAGTTTCATGTTCTAATTTTAAACACTGCCCTTTATCAGGCTTTAAGGACACCTTCTTCACCATGACTTCTCTTTTCTGAGGGTAAAATCCATAACAGGTACATTTTACTATAACCATGTACATATCCATCCATCCATCCTTTAGGCAACTGCGTATCCTTTACAGGGTAGCAAATGGCCTGGTGCTTATCCCAGGCATCCCAGGGCTCAAGGCACAATACACCTTGGACAGGGCACCAACTCCTCGCAGGGCACACTATATATAATGAAAAAATTACCTGTTTTCATATGGTACAACCCTATGTTGCTTTGCAAAAATGGTTGGGTAGTGCAGTTTTTTTCCTGTTGTTATCACCAGATCCTTTAAGTTCATCCTTGTTTTCATTAACTGATCATACATCATTTTAAAATCTCTTACTTTCTAAAATTTAAAAGGTACGATGAAGAAACATTTTTTTGCTGTCTGCAGCACAATGAATTAAATTCCATATTGCATCCTCTGCCTGCGAGTAATTAAATCCCTGTTACTGTCCGTCAGGTTTTCATCCATAACATAAATGAGCACCTAATGAACACACCCGGCACAAAGGCGAGCGATATTTAATTCATGTCAGCCTTTTCAATATTCTGTCTTGCCGCATGCTCGACTGCTCTCAAAACGCACCACGGTGCAGCACAGTGTAATGCAGCTGTGTCTTTTTCTGCATAATATCTGCAGCAGGCGTAAGAGGTAGTGTGTGTGATCGCCATGGACATGCCTTGCAGGAAGCGTGGCCGCACATAAAGAAAATAAGAGTCCATACAGAGTACCACGGCACAGGACCTGTGCACCAATTTGCTCCTTATACTGCAATTAGCTGACTGTACCATGGTACCATACAGTCCCCTGTAATACCCTTTCTGTGCACCATTTAGCTGACTGTACCATGATGCCATACAGTCCCCTGTAACACCCTTTCTGTGCACCATGTTTAACTGACTGTATTGTGTCAAACTCCCTATATAGTGGTAGGCTTCCTGTACTGCTATGAGATGCCTGCATTGCAATAAGCACTCTATACCATCCGGAGCTGCCTGTAGTTTAGTAGTCCAGCAGTTCATCTTCCAGAAATCAAAAATGAAGCAAGATCCTCTAATAGCTGGAGGGAAAAAAGAAACACTGCAGTGAACCCCACCATATAACCATATAACAACTAAGAAGGTATTATTGGTCAGTACCAGTAACGATGGTCATGGTTGTTCGCTGTGAGAACAGCGGGCCGTACACTCGGTCAGTATTTTTGCTGCAGTTTATGATTCAACAGTGCACTCTGGGTGGGTCCATAGCAGTAACACTAAATGTCAGCACACAGCGGAATAGGTGTCAGTTTTATGGAGTTGTAGTGTTTGAACCTCAGCAGTAGGAGCATGTAAAAACAATGGAGTCACTGCATTTTGATGACATGAACTCTCAGTCTCCCAAGCGGCTGACGTGTCACAGAGAGACACGTGACCCTGGTAGGCAAAGAAAGTGCAACATGATGAACAGAAGAGCCATTTTGAAACAGTCGACAAAACACACCGGATTTAAAGGATGAAGCATCAGAATTAAATGAAGCACACTGTTCTTAAAAGGCCAGAATACTCCTTTTTAACGTCTTCAGGAGCAAATCACATGTGGTTAACAGGTCATTAGAGAAAGTAGTGAAACGTGTAATATGTACAGGTAGCAAAACTGAGCCAAAAAGCAAACACAAAGGCAAATCTGTAGCGGTAATGGAAATCGATGTGCGTTATCACTCCTGTGTACATTTGCAGGTCATGTGAACTATCTCAGACATCTGTCCTGTTCAGATTCATGCACGTACAATATTACCCCAGTCTAGACAATGAGTTTCCCAGAGGAGCTCGTCCACTCACACCCGCAGCCCCTCCTCAGCGTCGAGGCCATTACTACCAACACCACAGCCCGATTCATGAGTCAAAACCAAAACACAGTCAGATCTGCGAAGATGGGAATAACCTGTACACACAAATAACCCATACACACTGCACACAGCATCAAAGGGTGTCTTTGTTCCCAATAAAGAAGAAAACACCACTGTAATGTGAAAAATCCTTTCTCATGGCTAAATTTAGATCAAAACACATCCGACAACTAAAACATAACTGTTTTCTGAGTTGAAACAAAAAAAAGTATCACACATACAGTACAAAAATGCTCAAATAAACTTCATGCTCCATTTAAATTACAGATCCTGATAAACTAAAATGCCATTTTTTTGAATCCCTAGACATAATCTGTCTATGCTTAGATAATTGAGGACCAAACTGATTTCCTTTTACTCAGGGCAATTGCATCAAATCCTGAAACAACACCTTCCACATACAAATTAAACTGTCTGCCAAAATTCCTGTTAGTTTGTATCTGCTAATGCATACATGAAGTACTCGGTGTATTATTGCTCAGAAAATGGAGTTGCATGTTGGCTAATTGAAAACATTAATTTAAGCCTTTAGCGTGAAAGATGAGAACTGAGCTAAAGGAACGGATTTGCTGTGCTTTGTGACTGTGTCCTCCGGGCTTGGCACAAGATCTGCATTACTGCTGTATCCCGAGCCTGAGACCTCGGTCATGCTAACAGCTAACTCCTGTCGGCCAATTTAGTTGGCTGAAAGAATAGCATTGCTGGACCCCAGTAGACACATACTCATGGACCTTAAACTGGGACGTCTTGTGCATCCAACAATCCAACTGGCGTTTGGTTTGCCTTGATCAACGGTACAGTCTCCTTTGGAAGAGTAAGCTTTGCCAGTGGAGCACTAGATGATCAAAAAGTGCTTCACCTACTGAGAAAGTTCCATCATGTTTAGACTGTCCTCAATAAATTAATTAGGCACATAACTGTATTTCTAAAATATTCATACTTAGGTTTTTGGGCAGGGAGCAATAAACCCTTCAAGATACTTGGCAAATCAACAGTCATAAATCATTAATCAGAAAGAGACGTCAAGAGACAGTCCTGATGATTATAATGTATGTAAATGACAAGCAGCGCAATGTCTCTGTGCCACAGAAGCCTTTTGCACAAAACTGGTGTGGACTGAAAAAAATCCACCTGTGTCTCTGGAAACACATCAGGAGCCACATTTTAGCCAATCAACACAATCGTGTATCTAACAAGAGGAGATGCGGGTCCATGCTGAAGAATCTGAAACTACAAAGGAGATCAGCTTCAATGTCAGCGACTGAAATAGAACGCGCTCCTTCTGTGTGGCCAAACTGGGCGCGATTAATCTCCTGGGAGCGACTGCAGTGATTCTATACTGCACAGCTCCAGTGATGTTCGCCTGCCCGACCAACTGTTCTCCCTGCCTAATCCCATATACTTGGCCAAAAAATTGTAAATGGACAAAAACAGAGCACAAAACACACACACACACATCCAGTGCAGAATTATTCATGCTGAAAGCATCCATCTTGGCCATTAAACAGCATTAAAGAATAATGCACTGCTTGTGCAGTTCCCTAGTCATTCTCCTGTGTGTGAAAAGCCTCTCCAGAGGCCTCAAGCCTCCTACCTACCAGCAGCACTGAAAGCAGGCCCTGTGTACAATTAGGGAGTGCCGCTCTCAACCAAAAGGAGCTGCATAACAGTGTAATGTTAGTGTAACGTCCATAAGGAGGATCCCTAAATTCAAAGAGCACCAACAACTGGCAGTTACAGGAAAACGTATGAAGGTTTAAATCAAACAGAGCAGCAAATGCTTTTCTGCTGAAGACAGAACTTTCTGAGTCCAGTTCCTACTTCACAGCATCCCGTAATTAGCTGCATTTGACCCCGACAACTGTAGGATTGCACTGAGCGGGATCCACTTAAGGGGAGATTTTTAGTTCCACTGAAATTTTAAGCACTAATGGTAACTGACAGTGCAAGAGAGAACAATTTATGTTCATGTTACTATGTTGTATACTTAAAACATGGTATAATATGCATGTAGTTGTATTAAAAGCTCAAACATACATAAATAAGGACTGATGTTTCCTTGGTTTGTGTTTGCCCCCGCCCCATTGTATAAAATTTATAATTCTGAGCAGTTTCCTTTAAAGACAAGCTTTACTAATACCTCTTTTATCCATTCTACAACTTCCACAGTCTCTCTGATTGTAATATGTCCATTTGATAACTTCAGTATGAGGAACACAGAGCAAAATCACATCAGCTGAAGATATGTACAAGCATGGCTGACTGTTCAAAGTCCAAGAGAAGGTCTCTGTTGAACCCTTGAACAAGATCCTTAAAGTGAATAGACAGTAAAAATATTCACTCCTATTTAACGTTGCAGGCTTGTGGAATAACAGGTATAGACAAAGTTACTCCACAGCACAAATATTTTGAAATATCACTCCATGTCTGAATATGGGTAGTATATCTACCACTGTAAGCCTGTAGCTAGACCTGATCCAGTTTACCATGTGCCATATTAATGCTCCCACCCCGAAATGAGGCATTAATATGGCAAAGCACATCCCTACATTTTACTTCTGGATAATTATTTTTTGCATAATGTGTGACAGGCAATTTATAACAGATTCCACCTATTTGGTCAATTACTGTACAAATTGGTCCATTTTTATCTTGGTCGTAGGATGTTCACACTTGTGCTGTGAAGTGACTTATCATTACGTAAGTGGTATAGAGAGGATTTCAAAGTTCCCCATGTAATTCACCCTTAATCATGCTCTAAAGTTTCCTACACAGCAGAAACACTCACAGCTGCATTTGCATCAATGTTCATGAACACAGATTGACAGGAATCTGTCTGCTACCCAAAGATTATTTTAGTTAGAAATCCATTCCTTCCTACTTGGATTTAGGAATAGACTGTTAGAACAATAACTGAAATAGATACAATATCATCTGCCTAGTTATTCTGGCACAATAGCCTGTGAGCCTGACTGAAGAAACTGCCCCTTATTCTGGCTTTACAGAGAAGAAGGAAAAATGAAACTGAACTGAAATGTGCCCTACATATACCAGTGATACAGTGCAAACAATGGTCATGTGAGGCCCCTGCTATGTCAGCAGGCAGTGAAGCCTTGGACAGGGTCATTTACAAATATTGTGACAACAAGTTATGACGTCAGTCAACACAAAGAGGGCAAGATGTACATTGTCATCTCTTCAAACGCTGCACAAGCACGCAAAGGTAAGTAACGAAACAGTACTGGATTTGTGTGACCTGCTGTCTTTCCCCTGACTGATCAGCTGCCAAACACCAACTGATGCCTCACATAATGACACACGGCTGACTCCTCAGTCTGATTGCCTAGTTAGGGTTTAAGCAGAGTCAGATGAGTATTTTATAGAGGATTAGGTAATCTAGGGTGTAACTCTGAATGCTTCTGTGGGTTAGTAAAACACCTCCCTTTGGTTTCTTTGTTTTTATTTGGTTTTTTTCATGCATTTATTTTAACTTGCATTTTAAGTTTGTATCTGAAAATAACTTTTTCCCCTCATCTCCAAGGTTAGCTTGGAGGGCACTGCCCTGTATTACTGTGTCACTTGTTTGGCAGACACCTTCCTCCACACCCTGCCACAGTGGTACACTCCATGCCCCTACAGAAAATGCAGACAGCACTGTTCGCTTATGTGGTTTAGTTTTTCAATGTTCTGAACAAAGGAATAAATGTCTGCTACATTATACACAAAGACAAAACGTATGTATTTAATTACAGGAATAATGGGGTCAGTCGACCCCATTTCATGGCCCATCTGTGCGATTGAAAACCTTGTCTCCAAGTTAATGTATCAAAACTGTTGCATCTCAACTCAATACTCACTCTCGCCAGACAGACTTAATTCCCGAATGCCCCTGGGAAACTGCAGCAAGGTAATCTGGTAAGTGTGCAAGGTGATCATGTAAAACTAAAAGTCATTCATTTTTTCTAGAAATTATTAAAATTAACTCCAGTTGCAATGAAAAAAAAAAACACCAACAGCTCTACAGCTCTATTTTCATCAGAGAAGGGAGGGTGCCTGAGAACAGGTTCTGACTTATGGGGTGGTAGCAAAGCGCTGAGAGCAGAAAATTCAGCCCCTTGATCATGTAACACAGTGTAGAGTATTAATTTAAAAGGAAGAATAATTAAAGATTTTTTTTATTTCAGATCACCTTACAATTCCATCAGTAGGTGAATGTTAGCTACCTTGTTTTGGAATATTAAAGGTTCTCTCCTCTGATTTTGTCAAGCAGCCTTGTAGTCCAAAGTCCACATCTTTTACTCCCATGCCAAGGTACTGTTTTGTGCAGCCTCATGTTAGTCTTCAACAAGTCCATATTTACCCCTTTAAAGTTCAAACTGAACCTTACAAAACTGAAATCGTGACAAGGAGACTTTAGAAGCAAACTACATCAATTTTTGTAATATAAATATTCTGACAGCTTGATAGACACTTCAGCAGAACTGTTGGAAGAAAATATCCTCTTAACCTGTGCTGTGCATAGCCCACATACAGTCAAATCTAATTTGTTTTAGAATTAAGTCATTCAGCTTTGAACTACATGTCAAAGTAAGAATAACTTACCAAGCACTTTTGTGTTGACCTACTAAAACAAACCAAAAAAGCAACTTGCTAAAAAAAAATTACCATTCATATTTGAGGCCACTGAGCAATACCATCATGTGCCTGCAGTAACGTGCTTTAGTTGGACTGCCTTACAGGATGGCAGAATAACTCCTGTAGGGCTTTGTCAGACAGCCAACACACTACTGTCTCTCAAGCCAAATGCCTTCAGTAGACAAAACTGGCAAAGGTAGCAATGTAATTATTTAGCTTAGGCTTTGCCTATGTCCGTCTCCAACATAAAGTAATGTGCCTAATGCAGAAGCAACTGAACTGACATTAAAAATCCAACGATTAAAACTCAGTGAATCATCTCAGAGGCAATAAGGCATTTCATTAACCTAATGACACTTAACCCTTATGGATTTTTTTTCTGTACACATAAACAATGTAGGCTTAAAGCTTGAAACACCTTTTTGACAGGAGGCATTGTTTCAGGATGCTGCTTCTCATTTGCTCCGCTCACACTGTGTCCATTGCGTCAAATATGTACAAACCATTCATTTAAATATCTGTGTTATTCAAACAGCTTATCCCCCTGACCAGAGGAAGGTGTTAGCCTATGTATTATTCACAATATATTTTCTGATCTCCAAGGGACACATACCTTGTCAGCCATGATCATGGATGAACCACCATGGATCCCCAGGATAGGTATCAAAGTCTGGGATGAAATAAAATCCAAAATCTGGGCAATGGCTTCCTGGTCCGTGCCGTCCCCGAACACCACCCCGTGGATCTTGGTTCCGGACATCAGGTCACACACGTGTGTAATGATGCTTTTGGGATCAGTCTCATTCACCAGCAGCGTCACGACATTCACATCGATGGGGTCGTCCTTGCTCCACAGTGCCCTGATGTCCCGGTCGGAGATGTACCGTGTGCGGCCCAGGATCACAGCGATGTTGAGGATGGGGACCTTCTCGGCCCTGGACGCTGCACCCACGATGGACAGCAAGGTCAGCAGAACCAGAAGCAAAGGTCTGTGGCATCCCATGGTGTTCAGATTCATTCCCTGCAGACATGGAACAGAGACACGAGCAAGAGTCTGTCACATGTTCACCATCATACCCAAGTACAAAGGCCATGTCACACTACCCAATGCTCATCAAATGCCAGTGCCATGGTGAGAGTGAACCCATAACTATGCACCCTATATTAACAAAGGGACTAACCAGCTTTAGCATCACAATCATAGTTGAATAATTAGCATTTCCCAGTCACAGAAATCTCAAAAACTGTGGAAACTGTAAAATCTGTAAAACTTCATGTTTAAACAGAAGGGCTTGCTCAGCAAGGTACAGCTATACTTTGTAAACGTATTCATTTTCCAGCTCGAATTAACACATGCTTTCCAGTTGCTTTAACTGTTTTGCAATGTAAACATATTAATGGAAAACCAGTCAGGGAATATTAGAAAATTAATTTTCACTTATGCTGCAAAATTTCTTTACAATAAGGTTATAAAAATTTAAGCCATGTCATGGATATTGGAATAAACTGTGAATTTGATTACCATTTTTAACAGCCTGCACATAGGGCAAATGGAGTCACAGTTGCAACTCATCAAACAGGGAACATTCCCAAGAACAGTCACTAACGTTCCCACAACATCCTGGGTGTTTTGTTGGAAAGTTCTTTTAGTCTTTCATTGAAATGAATCAAATAAGGTGTGCCCTGTGGGAAAGGGAACAATTTTAAAAAGTGGATTCATTATTCTTAGCCTTCATATGAAGGTGGAACGTGTCACACTACAGGATAGATGTGATTCCCTGCATGCGAAGGACAGAAGACAATCAGACAGTTTAAAAGCGCATTTTAAAATGCTGCGAGGATCATTTTATACGTGTAAAACAGACAGCAAATTAATCTGCAGTGACGGTAGTTTCCATTCTTAGTGCGTCAATGTACAACGTTCTTAAAAGGACATAATATTTATAAGAATGTAAAAGGTTAAACTGAACATTAAATATATTTATACTCCGTGCAATTCAATCCATTTTCTGTTTCGAGAAAACATATAAGTATATACAGCAATTAAAACGTTCAAAAAAGTGGCGTGTTCTTCTAAGTAACACTTTGTATCTTATTTATTATATCATAAAACTAACAATTTTACCCATGGAGAGGGTGGGATGAGGAGACAATCAAACCCCCCACCCCTACAGAGGTGCAACAGCAGTTGCTCCATTATTTGGATATCTGATCAATGCGTAATAAAACTATGTCCTATCGTCGATCCTGCGATTTGTCTAGCGCTCAGCACTGCAGTCATTAATATGCAACAGATATATACATATTCATCACGCGATAATTACTCTGATCAGCATGCATGCCTCTTGTAAGGGTCACCTCAATTTCAAATAGGTTTAGGTGTTGCAGTGAAATTTTTACGCATCAAAAGCAATCTTCCTTGTTTTGGCATTAACGACAGGAATGTGATTCTAGCGTTTTTCTGGGTTTGGTATATATTACGACACATTATTGTAAAAGAAATAAAACCACAGAAACTTTAATTTCAAAACTAAAAATTGGCAGGCATCAGACAGCCGCATGTTATAAATGGGTTAAGGAAGCAGTGATGATCGAAATGCGTCTTTCATTGAATCTAAATCTATCATCTTGTTCGACAAGCAGCAAGTATTACACAGTTTTATAAGTTTTGTGTAAAATACGCTGTTTGTAACATTTTTTAGAAAACCGGCGGCTTCTTTGTGATTGTCATTGCCTATATTTTATGTGTAACGGTTAATTGGCAATGATCACAATTTGTATTACAAATGTGCATATCTCAACAATGTTTTCATGCGTAGTGGCCTCTTCAAGAAACACCACTGTACACCTGTGTACAAGCGTGAACGAAAACATGACGTTACAGTTCGAAACGATTGCGTCCGCAAATACGTATTTGTTCACAAACGCGAAGTAATTTGGGGCAAGTGTAGTGTACAAAACGGAGAACAAACGCCAGTTTAATCCATACAAATTATTACTACCTCTGTTGACACTGCTATGGAAATCGTCCACTCATTACTCAGTCATACGTAAAACCTAGGTTTCAAAACGTGACCGCATTATGAGCATGAAAGAATACATTTAGATGTAGATCCATTTTGATATCTCATTAACTTTCAAGTGGCGAATACTATACAATAGCGACCCCTACGGGTTTATTCACGGCCACAGACGCGTTTTCTGATTTTTTTATTTTATTTATTTTTTATTTTTTTTGTCCTATGGTATGGACAGTTCCTGTAATATTTTTAAGACATACCTCCAATGTCATAAAACGTAGCTGTCGATTTGCATGTTGGAAGGCTGGGCATGTTGTGAATCCCGGTACAAAATGGCATGCTTTTCCTCCATATTATTCTGAATGAAGAGAAGTTCAACTCCAGTCAACATTCTCGATCAGATTCTTCCTTGCCAAGAACTAACAAAGAAGGAAAGTACGCAAAGTTGATCTACAGATGACTAAAAAAAATCCGCAGGGAATTGCACCCCAAGGTTCCGCAGCAGAAATGTACAATTTTCACCTCATTTTCAAGAAATTGACATAATGATCAAAAGTTAACGTTGGACCATATCCCTGGGTCAGTTAATAATTTACGGCACCCGCAAAGACAAGAAGCTCCTGAAAGTAGAGCAGCTGACTAAAGCGGTGTAGCGTCAAGGATCTGAAACTCCCTTTACCACGACACGAGTTTTCATTCAGGTAACAAAAAAGGCGGCACATGTTACTTTTGCGCGAAGAACCGCAATATATGACATCGACGAGCTCCCAAGAAAACACGCTAAATACTGTAATAGTGATCGAACCTCTAATGGCTTTCTGGCCGAGAATAGGATAAAGGAATGCAGCACTGCCCTAACTGGCTTCCTATCCTATAAAATAAACGCACTATTCCCAATGTAGAAGGCATTTCACTAAAACGGGATTACGCACGGAAATTCCTATGTAATTACTTGATCTGGGAAAGAAAGGAAATTCACCACCGAAAAAAATGCAGTCGTAGTTCGCTCAAATTTTACGCAAATAATACGTAAACATGAATAAATATGTATTTTATGCAATACAATAATTATACGTAAGCGTACGTGTCAAATAACTGATTCTGTTCTTGTGGCGGAATAAGAAACTCTGATCAATTTCGTATAATAAACAAATACTTACAGTTTTTCTCTTCAACATTACTCCCAAACTGTGGTCTGCGATGACATTGCAACAGCCTTCATTTCAATCATTCCGTGTTAAATGTGGGTAATTATTTCCATCGAAGAATTCCCTAACTTGAAAACCAATAAAATGCATACATCCAGCGTCTTCATTTTGGAGGTCTCCCCATGATTTTGTCTCGGCGCTGCATTGTCCGGTTTCCAACGGGAGCGAAACCTCTAGCACCAGAATGTCAACTGAATCCCCTATATGTGTAATATGTAATTCTGCGGTAAGACTACAACGCACAGCCAAGGAGCTCGCTTCACTCCGCATTCCTCGGAGGTTTTTGGGAACTGAGGGGTTCCGTCAGCAACACATCCTTAAGGTGAACATGAGAATTAAACCCTATTTAAAAACGGGGCCCCTCTGAAGGAATTAATTCAAACAATCCACCAAAAATTAATCTGGGGAAAATTAACCACAAAAAAAAAAAAAAAAAAAAAAAACGTTTGCCATAATAGTCGCATTAAAAATAACTCCGTCATTTCTTTCTTCTTTATAAAATCTTAAAGGTCGATTGGTGGTCTAAATACCTTAAAATACAGAATATGATATTTACCTTAATTCAGTGTTAGAAAAATAAAAAGTTATTTTACATCCGTACCGCTTTGGAATCACGGCTAATGCGTCTCCGTCAGAAGTCCAAACTAAACGCTTTGAAGCAGGAGTTACCACTCCGTGACGTACTATCGTTCAGAATTTCTCACGCCCCGCCAAAGCTGTTTCTGCAGGTTTAGTTGCGTATTCCAGGTCAATGAAAATCCGCGGTGTTTATGTTGTGAAAAATGTCATCCTAGTGGGTTACCAAAAGAGCACCGCAACACCTTGCTGCAGTCATGTTCCATATACCATGAAAAAAAGATTTATACATTTTACAAGCATAAAAAAATTCATTACTGGCTATAAGATGTATCGGAATTTTTGTGTTGATACTCTTTCTCAAATATTTCATTAGATGCTAATTAAATAATAAAGGAAATGGCAAAATATACAATGAATTTACCGAAAACTAAAATTGTCCTTTCTCAAGAGATAATACGCGCGAAGCCCTTTGTAAACAATATCTTGTAGCCTGGTAGGTTATCATGATAATCAAAATAACTTGTTAGCTACTTAATCTAAACGGGCGTCGTGGAGCATTCGCGTATCGACGCGTTTCTTTAATTGACTCCTTTACACAAAATCCAACTTCGGACGAAACAACATAGCCTATATTTTACGGTTCATTATTTTGTGCTGCACATACGGTGTTAAATAGCACGTTTTCAAAATATTTAAGTAACGACATTTACTGCGGCATGGTCAATTCAAGACGACGTCTTGGTCAGCGCAATATGTAGCGTCGCTGTCTTTTCAGCACCACGAATTGTAAAAGGCGAAGACTGCAGTGGTCGAAGGAAAGTTCCCACATCTGCAAAATCAGAAACCGCGTATCCGAATAACCCACAACAATTTATTTCTACAAACTTTACCTTTATTTGGGCATTTCAAAATCAGAGTAAATATACTTTATATTTTAAAGGTCAAAGGTTTATCAATGTGCTGACAACAACAGTGTCGCTTGTCTTGTCATTAACCCCAAAAAACACTTGTTTCCATAATGATCAAAAAGTCTAGTGAAGTTTAAGTATGTTCATAATGTAACGCTGGCGTTTAGCCCATGTCTCTTGCTTCATATTCTTCATTGAAGGGTTATGACATCTCCTTCTTGTCCCATTACCTTACCGAGTTTGCTCAATGAACATTGTCCACATAGCCTGTTTTGGCCAGGCTTCACAGACAGAAAGGAGGCTCGTGAAATCCTTGGCCAAACCCAGAAGTCCCCTGATTGGTGGACTGTCAGTGATGAAAGCAAATTCTGCTGACTGACTTGATAGTGGTCTCTGTTGCTTAGCCCACCGTTTTACCAAGAGCAGCTTCCAGTTTTTAACCTTTCATACACCAGTTTTTTTTTCCAATTCAGATGACATTTCATGTTCCCAAATAATACATAATAACACATAATATATCCATCTTTTTAGCCATTGTAGTAACTACTGCACATTCACACAAAACATTTCTATTGCCCCACCACTTATGCTAAGTAACATAAATAAAGAGAGGTAAACTTACATGTTTGCCTGTTGAATTCTCAAATCGCTTATCCAAACCTTGGCACTATCTTTTTATCCTTTCTGTTGTCCCTAGGCTTTATTCATGCTAAATACTACAAAATATAGCACAGCTAAATATTATGACATGTTTGTTATGTTAATGAGGACATGAATGTGAATAATGTGACCACCTTTTAATCAAGAAAGATTTTGATGCAAGTATCATTTACTTTTTGTTTCGTATTTCTAACTGTTGAGAAGAGCTTTGTAACAAATTAGCACCAAATCAGTTGCATGTTGGCAAAATACAAAAGCACTCATTCAAATGCCTAAGTACATGTGGTACCAGTCTAAAGTTCTTTTGGTGCACTTTGGTGCACAAAGCCCATTTTGTCAAGTTCTTGCCAGATATTTTTTATCTTCTTTTTATATATATATGTAGATAAATTCTGTTACACTGCTAAACTAACCGGCTCTAACCACTAGGTGGTGCAAGTCTTACTTTGCATATCCTTGGATCACCTGCATCAGACATTTTACACTTAAGGCAACATTTTGCAGTTGCACCACTGATCACGGCAATGATTATATAAACAA
Source organism: Chitala chitala (assembly GCA_025773905.1). Lineage (NCBI taxonomy): Eukaryota > Metazoa > Chordata > Actinopteri > Osteoglossiformes > Notopteridae > Chitala > Chitala chitala. The sequence goes on along the minus strand of JABJVR010000038.1, from coordinate 4,559,645 downwards.
ATGGAAGTTGATGTACATCTCAAATAATAATAAAAAAAAAAACTTAAAAGGAAGTGTTAAAAAGAACAAAAATTCTGCTTGGTACATGTCTATAACAACTGGTATCACTTCAGGCCTGCATTTTTTTGCTCACTTTGCATAGTAGCACTCCTCAGCACTGAAAAACAAGTGTGTTTCCATTTCAATTTATTTTTATATAGCACCTTTTATAACAATGTGCCTCAAAGCGCTTTACTTTGCCCTTAGAGCCAGGGTACCTTTACCAGCCCTAGATCTCTACTCAAACTTTTCCCTAACAAGTGTGGTCCTGATACACAGTTCTGATCATGGTCCTGTACTGTCCCTCTGCCTCTTCCAGGCCACATTTGTCTCTATAACACAGAAAGCTCTATCTTGTTGCTATTAAAGCAAAAGGTGGCAAATGCAATAAAAAACAGAAGGAGCAAACTCAGGATAGGGGCACCAGCCAAACACTAGATAACAAAATACACTCACAAAATTAGGCTGATTATGGCCACGTTTGATCTGTCTTTGGAGCGAGACCAGAAACTTGGAGTAGGGAGAACATGTAAGCATAAATAGAACAGGTGGCAGAGTACAAATCCATGGTCCTGGAGGTATGAGATGACAATGTTGCCTGCTGAGACACCATGGCCATTAACCATTAACCATACAAACATTTGCTAACAAATTATACAACACAATAAAGATAATGTATGCAAAAAGTCCACTCTAATCTCGTTCTGATTAGATTTACTCACAGGACATCCCAAATCCATTGATTTTATTCAGGACATTAGCTCCAAACCTTAATTCAGACCATGCTTGCAAAAAAAAAAAAAATGCAAGGTTTGTTTTGGAGAGTGAGATGAGATTTAAGAAAAACCTTAGACAGAGTAAAAAGTTGTGGTTTGAATGACAAAGGATGTATAGAGTTTTCAAATTAAAACTTGACAGTCAGACTGTGTAATTTTGTATTTGATATGTTTGAACATTATTTATGTGGATAGCATTTGAATGCTCTTTAGTAGAAAATTTTGAATTTTCATTTTGAGAGCTAGAACAAATAATCAGGACATCTGAAAGTGTGATGCTTCAGGTTAGATATTTTTTCTTTTTATTGACCACTGAACATTTACCACAAATCCGCAGCCTGGTGGCTCAGTGGGTGGGGCATCAGGCTGGGATGCGAAAGCCTCCCAGTTTGCACACCAGAGCAGCCCCCACGTGCATCTCTTAGCAAAATGCTCAATCGTTTGCTCCCTGGGTGCTGAAAATGGCTGCCCACTACTTCCGTGCAGGGGAATGGGCTGCATGTAAAGAACAAGATTTTTGTATGCATCTCACATAGTAGGCCACAAAAGCTGTTTGTCTTTACACTGTCTGTTGGTTTTATTCAGTATATTTCATTCAGGTCACTGTCCTACACAGGAGATCCAGTTAAAACCATCCAGTTAAAATCGAAATTTTCTGTGTTTGATTCAGTTTTGCAGGAGCCACAATATTTGAAGGAGACATCCACAGGACATCAGGACAAACACCAGTCCCCCATTTCCCACATTATCATTATTAACAGCCTAGCATCCAATGCATTCGGGAATGATTTAAAGTTGTGCGATTACGTATAGTTCATAAGTATTTTACCACCTTTGGATCAATTGTAGTAATAGGTCCCTCCGTGTACATGCATCCTGTATTTATAGCCTTATCTTATAATGTGTGTTACCCTTGTGCTGTTAACATAATTGCGTGCCACATTTGTTACCCCATATACTAACAATTGTGTGTGGCTTTCTGCAATACAAATGGTGTTTTTTTTTTTTTTTTGAGCCGTGTTTGAACAGACACATCAACATAACAATCATACATTTATGTAACTTACGAGAAAGGTCAGCCAGCCTGAACGCAAGTGACTGTCACGCAGTTAGATCGATACTGGAGGTCTACATTTCCACGGGGCCCAACACAATAGCTTGCAGTATGAGACTCATTTTCAGTGTTGCGGGAGGGACTGAGCAGTCAGCAGTGCACCACAGGTGGGGAGGAGGCAGAGAGAAGTAACAGTAGATAAACACTTAATTTCATCAACAACAGAATGGAAAATCAGCCGTCTCTCTCAATATATTTAAAAATTATAATATATTCTCATGAGCTATTAATGTTTGAGCCTTTTTATACTTGCTACCACTCAGAACACAGACAAATAATGCAGAAGGTATTCTGCATTTATGCAGTTTTCTAAAGATAGGGGAGTCAAATAAGTCCGCTGCATGTGAGATGAATGTCAGAATTCCAAAACTGTTAAATGATAATGATGTTAATTATGAATAATAGAAATGTGCATTCATAATTATCCACAATATGGCCAACTGGTAAAGCTTATGCTATCTTGTATTTATTTTGTATTGTGTAGCCTGCACAGTGTTGATAAAGGCCATTTTTATTTCATGTTAAATAAGTATTACTTCTAATTGTCATGTTTCATAGTTATTTTAACAGTTTAACTCTTTGGTTTTTGAAATTAAACGATATGTAAGAAATATTGAGGATCACTGGGCATTTACAAAATACTGGATTGTTCATTATTTCTGTTCTGACCATGTATGCTTGGAAAACAATTTTAACATGAAAATTTGGCTCACAGACTAAGTTCTACTGCAGAGTATTTATGACAGAGTCCATTTCACAGTATTAAGACAGTATCTTCTATGGCTACTGTCAGGGGCCTGGGTGTTTAGACATGTTTAAAAGCATGTCTTTGTCATATTTTTGAAATTCTTTTTTTTATTAAAAGCTTCTTGAGAGTTACTGCACTCAATGGTTATACAAAAAATCAATGTTTAATTGATATTAAGATTCAATTAAAAGGAGAAATTAGCTGAAGCAAAAATCTGCACCCACTGAGGCTCTCCATGATCATGGGTGTATACCAATACAGAGTTTTGTCATCCCAATATCAAACACTCTCCTATTGCCTTGGCTACTGCAGTAGAGAAGATGCATGAAAATATGTAAATAGCACAACAACAAAACACAAAATATTTTCTGTAATGCTTTTCATTTTTTTATACCATTATGAATTTAAGTGAAAATTAAAGGTTACCTAGTTAAGTGAGCAACTGACCACATGCTTTTGATAGTCTATATACACACACATTCAGGTATAGTAAAGAATATGTAAAAAATTTTGGATAGCATATGTAGGCTACAGGCAAACAATGCTTCATCCAATTTCTAGAAAATACATCAAAAAAGGCCCAAAAGGATCTCTGGTGCTTTACTGCTCTGTCCATTTATTGGTATTTTACTCACACAGCAGAACAGCCTTTGTTCAGTGTGCACAGCTGCAGCAGTTCTTAATGACTCAGTTTGCTTACGGTTTCTGATAAGCCGACAAGTAATCGGGACATTCTGCCAGAGCAGCCGACCGACCTTGTGCGTGGACAGCTGTGAGACGTACTAAGTTATGGGCTGATCTGAGTCAAACGCCAGAGCTGTTTTCAAGTCCCAGTCTCTCCCTGCTGTTGCTCTTTGTAGTCAAAATGCAGTTTCTCTTAGGCCTGACAATGATGTAATAAATAATACAAATGCCAAAATATACAAATATTGAAATAAAATGCTTTAATTAAACTATTAAAATTATTAATATATTATTACTATAACTTGAACTGTTTTTAAACACAGGATAGTGAGCTGTTAAGCCATATTTAAAGTATACCCACCTATTAATATTACTGTGAACTTAAAGGTTAATGCAATACACAGTTACAGTTACAAATATTGAAAATGTATGACCAAAACATGAATACATCATTTGATTATTATAATCAAATTAGTCATACTCAAAAAGGGGAAGAAAAACTAAACTCCACACACCAATTCCCATACCATTACTTTCATTTTAAAAACCAAGATACATTTCACCTGTAGGAGTACTTTTTACCTCATTTACCTCATATGCACTGGACAACATTATTAAAAATTAATAGATTAAGCAAAAAAAAACCTTGGGCTAACTAGTCACAATATTGTATATGTGAATGCACAACAGATGGAATCAATAAAAAAAATTATATGAGGCAAGAGATCAAAAAAAGACTTTACAACGTTCTGTCATCATTGATCCAATAGTCTATTGGTTCAGTACCCAAAAACTCTTTCCCTATTTCTAAGACAGCATAAAGCAACACTTACACTGTCCAGCAAAGCATTTAACAAATTCATGCAGGTCCAGCACTTCTGCACACTAGCTTTCAATGCTGAAAATATGTTCTTTGACAGAGCACAAGTGATGTTTTTATTAAGAAGATTTAAAGTATAAAAACAGCACTCATGCCCAGCACTAAGCAAAAAAACTGCAATCTTAAGGATTATAACAAGCTAACGTAGCGCTACATCTGAAAGCCATTAAATAAAGGTTGCACACTGTTGCTAAAACTAGCTGAATTTGCATCCAAAACTGAAACACTTTCAAGTACAGTATTTCAAATCACATCTTGAGATTAATTTTAAATGAAAACAAATTCCAGCAGTTAGCTAACAAGGTACGGTGCACAGGCTGAATAAAGTCAGTAACATCATTCTAATGGATGCTGCCAGGTAATCACATCAAATTCACTGGAAAATAGTTTATGTGAATAAGCAGAATGTACCATACTGCACCACAACACAGAGTAGTAAACATTTGTTCATGAGTAGTAAAAATTACTTCAAAAACCAGACGAAAAACTTAAGTAACCATTAGTTAATGTGTCTGTCTTTGGGTACAAACCTTCATGCCCGCTGTGAATAACTGCCCCAAAGAGATTGGGCTGAGGAGTGGCAAAAAATGTAGCAATAAGGGCTACATTACATCTAGTGTTGAAGTTAAAATTTTATACAACAAAATAATTTCCAAGACAGGCAGGAGAAAGTTTAAATCACCTTTATTTTCAAAGTGGGCATTATGACGAATAGCCAGTGGGTGCAGGTTTTTGCTTCTTCCAATTTCTGCTTTTAATTGAATCTTAATGTCAATTAAAAATTTACTTTTTTGTATAATTACTGTGTCGATGAAGAATTTTAAAACCATGACAAAGACTTACTGATGTTTTTTTTTAACATTTTTTAAAAGCTATGGTATATTTTAATCAATTTCTTGTTGATAATGATTTAAGTCACTACTTAAGCATTCTTTGTTGTTAGCAACTGGTTCTGCTACACATTAATCATTACAGTTCACACAATTGATAATAACAGGTTTTAACTAAAAAGCTTATAATTCTGCAGTTAGAGAGACATCATAATGTGTGGTTTATTATTGTTACCGATCATAAAGCACAACAGTCTCACTTTTAACTTTTTTCTTTGCAAACTCAATAATTTAAGACAACTTTGCATAAAGAAATTTTCATGGAGAATGAGGATAAGCAATGATGTTATTGGTATTTAATTAAGATAGTGGTCAAATTAAATTGACTGAATTGGCTGAAACAAAAACCTGTACCCACTGAGGTTCTCCAGGATCATGTTTGGCCAGCCCTATAACAAAGTCCATCTCAAGCTCTGAAAATGGAATTCCACCGACCAGGAATACAAGCAGTCTTTTATAATGAATCTAGGGTTTAAATCATCTTACACGTCATTGATTACATGCTAATTGCCACAAAATATTTTTGGTTACATATTACCAGGCAAAATAGATGTATTCAGGTCATACAGAAAGCTTATATTGGTTACTATTACACTCATTTCTCATTGGTTCTTTCCTGTTGTTAAACCAGTTTTATAGGACAAGCACTGACTGCTCAGAGCTCAGTATCAGCACTATGTTGTTTTACATGAGCAGCGTTAAACAAGTGCAAAAACATTATTAGCCTGAGCCTCTGATTTGATTGGTTTGGTAAATGGTTGCAATTTAGCTAATCTCATGCACGCTAATGTTCTATTTTGGATATGCGCACAATTTCCCCAACCTGAAATTTCCTGTTTTTGATGGTTTGCCAGGCCATTGTTTTTGTTCCCCAAGATTGAGGTAGGTCTTTAATATCTTGTTGTACAACTCAGGAAAGTTTTCAATACAGGATAAGAGCTTCTGTTCTCTTTTGCAGTGCATCATCTGCCCACATCACATACAGGTATTTTGTCGTTGGTTGCTAATCGGAAAGGTCAACATCAGGTGGGTCCAAGTTGAATTTGGTTGAACTCTGATCACAGCGTCAAAAATGGAAAATGTGGCTAAACGTGCAGCTCAGGGTGGTGTAATACAAAGTAGCGAATCAGCTCAGCTCCCTGCCGACAATAATGAATGCTCAGCTATGTGCAATGCTCAGTGCTTATCATGTAAAACCAGCCTTAGGCAAAAACACTACAATAGTTTTTTTATAGAATCAGAGCAACAATGGCACTTTTTTTTGTCAAGCATTTCTTTTGAAAAGCGTAGGTGGATGTACCTTTTGCACAGCATCAGATGTTGCAATAGCATAGATGGCTATAGCTTTTACACTGAAACAGACATAATGTTTTGCAGACGTAAGCAACCAAAGTACATTTAATATTACACCAAACCCCTGCTACATGTTTTTAGTTAAGATTGATATTTATAAATTCTCTCACACTACAATGACCCAAAATCAATCAGGTAGTGGACATTGCTTCACACATGCTGGCAGGATGCAATGGATGGCATACAAAAGGGCACCATCCATGTGTGAGGACAAAGGAGAAAGACTAGCAGAAATGGAGCCCACTGACCTTAGTTTTGAAAGCAGGAAAACAAGATGCAAGTGGGTGAGACCCGGCCAGTAACAGGATAAAAAACAAGGAAAAAGCAATAATAGTCATGAAAAGGACCAATAACATATAAGGCAATCTTTGGGAGGAAAGGTGTAAAGATAGGTCACAAACAGAGTTCCAAAACAGTAGACCAGATTAAAGTGATGCAACAAGAGCAGGATGCCTTGTTAGAGCTTCTGACACTGAGTCAACCCTTCAGATAAGATCTTCACCCAAGGGATCCCACAAGTCTTCGGAGACCTACTCCTACATCTGGAGCACAGATGGACTTTATATTGCCATTTGTGTTGATGGTCTCTATTATTAACATTGTGTTCTGTAATGTTAGTATGCCCAGGAGGGGTTGGGCAGTCAGTTGACCTTAGGAATTTTTATTCCCAACACTGTGGAGCTTTTGGTTTCTCTCCTCTATTGTCGCCTGGCTTTAACTTTAATGATCCATCCTGTTAATTCTTTGTAACAACTGTAATTTATTACTGTCAAGTGCTTTGATGCAACTAGTTGGAATATTAAATGAAATTGAATTGACTTCCCAATAATATCAGTTCGTCAGACAAAAATTACAGGTAAAAGCCTCGAGCAGAGTCTGAGTTGTGGAGTAGACATGACAATAGTGGAAAATGAATGCCACTTCTAACAGAGCCCCAAGGTCTTGGTATTGGTCTGAGAACAGGGGCTTCTAATTCCCAGACTGGTATTTAACCAGCAATGTCAAGCTCAGGGAGCTAGGAAAATGCTGTGGGCATACTCCACCCAGAGAAGATTCCAGATGGAAATGTTTTAGAAAGTAAATAAGAGGACTTGTGTGTGGTCCTGGCAAGTATGCACAGTTTGAAAATTTGACTAAGTGTGAAATCCAGAAGACAGACTGAGCTAAAAAAAATCCAATAAACTGATGTTTTAAAAAGGACACCATCAATAAAACTTTTAAAAACAGCAAGAGTATGAAACAGCCCAAAGGGCATGACCAAGTATTCACCATGCCCCGAGACAGTTTTCGATGCCATTAGATCCACCTTGTATAATAAGCATTGTTGGTAAAGATGTTGGTTTAATGAACCCATCTGCATACCCTCAATACTGTCAAAGGCCACAGATTATTTAAAATAAGCATCTTTTCATCTCCCAGCCAGTCGTAGCTCAGTCAGACAGGAACCTTGTGGTTCCACAACCTCTTAATCTCTGTTAATGCCCAGCCTGACAGAGGGAAAATTATGTAAGCTACACACGACAAGTGACAGTCAAAGAAAGTGGGACAAGACAAAAAAAAACAGGATGCACTGTGTAAGAATGCCTGCACCCTGTGGGACTGCTGTCAAAAAAAGATTTTAAAGGCACCAATAAAATATTCTGCCAGTTTCTTAGGGTACTTTTCCACTGCACCAAATATTGAACTTTTGGTTCTTCAAAACAATACCAAGGTCAACAGCACTTCTTGTGTTCATTTTCCACTAGGATAAAAAATTGGTATGGTCAGTGACTATGATATGAGAAATGTGCATATCAATAACATGCAATGTCAATGGAAAACCAGTCCTAACAGTTCCTGTATTCCTCAGTGTCAGGAGTTGATGGACATTTGATGGGAACATGACACCCATCTACACAACCAATCACTCCTGGGAAGTGCCCATATTCATAGAATTGAACTTAATAATTGGCTTGGCCAACAGAATCAGGAAAAGTGATGTGAAAACTCCTCAGTTCAGAAATGGCCCTGCAGACTTTGTGAAATATTCTATAAACAATTGCTTCACTAACACCACATAAATCACTAGTTTCACAATGAAAATTTTCAGATGCCAAAAACCTCAAAGTGATCAGAAAGAAGCAGGTAAAGGCCTTCCTCTTTTCCTCAGAGAGGAAAGCCTAGTCTCAAGTAAAGATATTAGTTCCAGTGCATTCTCTTTGTACATACAAAAGTGGTCTTTAAAAATTATTTCATCAAAGTATATGTAAATCAGTGGATTACTTTTACCCACATGTACTCTTATGGCTGGCCTCTGCAGTGCATATTAGGCTTTATTTAAATATTCCAGACAGTCCATGTTCCACCACAAACACTACTAAGCAGACTTAAATTAATCCTCTAAAAGGGCAGGTTTAATATTTAGTTTAACCTAGACTAGCTATAATCCACTCTCTTGCAATCGATTTAGTTTTATCCAGATCCAAACTGCAAAAAAAAAAAAAATTTAGTCATGGCAAATGACTTTGAGTTAAAACAGCTCAAGGAGTCATTTTAGTCTGGGACTAATCTGAAATATTCCAGATACCCAGACAAAGATAGGCATGTATCCGCCTCATTACTTGTACACAAACTGTCTTTCCTGTAGCGATAGTGACTTGTCCAAGATCCTTCTGCTCAGCCACTTGGATTGGAACCAAAATATGCTATTCTGGAAGGATGATGTTGGGAACAAATGTAGTTTCCAAAGCATAAAAAGTCACAATAATGTATCTGTTTTGGCATTCTTTAACTCTGGACAAATTCGTAATGAGGAAACAATAGTGCCTTCCCAGTTTGTCATAATTGCAGATACATGACAAACTTGAAGTAGTTCAGATTCCAGTGGTCAGTCAACACAAAAAAATTGAGAGCTCCTTCCAGTCAGTGGCACCATTCCACCAGTCTTAAATTGCCAGAAACTCTATCCACAATGTCATAATTCCGTTCAATGTTATTAAGGTAATTGTGAAAATGCATAGGAATAATTCTTTCTAGTGTTCTCCAACTTCTGATGCATCCACCTCAACTACAAATGGTGTGACAAAATCAGGTCATGTCAAGATGAGGACAGAGCAGAACACTTACTTCAGTCCATGATGGTTCTTTACCAAAGGTCAGGGCGTTCCTGAAGTTCCTGATGAAATAAGAATAAAAGAAGCCTGGAAACATCTGTAATTCTTTGACAATCTTGTGTTCAGGCCAATCCTAGTCATTTATCACTTTTACCTTTTTAGTTAACTACATAATCAAAAAATTAAACAGTGAATTTGTACCATTTTTCAACTTTCACAAACAGATGATAGCCCCTCAGTCTTTGGAACAATATACATACATGTTCAACATGATGGGGACTAATTGTCAATGTAGGCAATAAAAAATAAAACATCAGAAAATCAGTCAGTCATCTTCTATACCACTTCATCCTGTTAAGAGTCACAGGGAAGCTTGGAGGCCATCCCAGAACACATAGGGCGCAGGGCAGGGGACACCCAGGGTGGGGCACCAACCCACCACAACATCAGAAAATATTCAATATATAAAAGAGTACAATGCAAACAGAGAATTCAAACCATATGGTATAATCAAGTATTCATAGTGCCCTCAAATTGTCTAAAAGATCATCTTCCATTCATTCCTCTTGTATATGGATTAAAATTTAGGCACTATGCAACTCAAATTTTGTAAAAATGTGGACACAATGCAGCTGTTCTAAGGTCAAAAGTATGAGAGGGGGTGTCTGTTGTTGAGAGCCTGATAATAGAAAGCCCTCCACTTTATTTCTCTACACCCTAAACAAAATGTGGAAGTAGTGGAAATTAAAAAAATTTCTTGGACACAAAGTTTATTTTTAAAAAGAGTTTTCAGTTGATTTTTAGCAATTACATAAGGAGAATCTCTTTTCAATCAAAGTGCAAGCTTATAAGTAAATACTTTAGTCCAGCAGTCAAAGCTGCACCATCTCTCTTCATTTGGCAAACCTCCAGTAAGCCACTCTCCTCCTGCCTGTGCAGCTAGTGTCTATGTGGTCATGCCAGGAGCACAACGCAGGAACACAATCACACCCAGTCTATGGTTGGACTGCACTGACTCACCACTCTGAAAAGAAAAAACCAAAACCAAAAACCACACTCACCCAACATCCTGACTACCAACAAACAGAATCAAAAGTGTGGAAAAAAACATTCACTTCTATTTTACCAGTGACCAAAAGAACACATACAAGTATCTAAACATACAAGGTACGAAAGGGAAAACAAAGCTCAGAAGTCAATTACTCATTCCAAAGTCAAAACCTCAGTTTATCAACTCAACAAACAAATGCCAAAAGGCATAACCTGGGTTTAGGCAAAAAATAAATAAATAAATAAATCACTGGATCCTAACTTACTTCACTTAATTCTCTTTGTCCTGGTTGGGACATAGTGCCTTGACCACAAATCTCCATCTGTATCTGTCTTGGACTGTCTGCTTTGCCTCTTCCCAGGACATCTTGCTCTGATTGAAAGGTTCTTCTCCACATTAAAGTGGGTATTCCATGGGGTTTCCACTCTGGAGCATGGTGGGCAATGCTGTTCTGCCTTTTGTGTATAATGAGGGAATAAGGGCCTGTCTTAAAAAGCAGGATTTAGGGATTATCTTAACTTCGGAGCTGCGTTGCTTTAAATCTGTTTTTTTTTGTTTTTTTTTTTGTCTGATGAAGCTAGCCCATCACAGACAACAACTAACCACCACTTCTGTGAGACGTGTTGGCACTGATTCTGCATGGTAGGTTCTAGAAAGTGGCAGCATAGTTTAACAATAGCTTATTCAAACTTGCTACATGAGATCTGGAAGTTCAATCATGTTAACTGGACTTCTTGATAGGAATGTTTTATCCTCCAGGGTGGTTTCAGTACTCAACTCACTTAAAGAGGCTCATTTATTTATAGGATAAATATGGGGTCTCTGACCAATTTTGTCTCAGGCTGAAGAAGCTACTTGAATGAGCAGTGAAATGTTCCTATCAAGAAGTCATCCTGTTGACATAATTCAACTTCCAGACAGTTCCACCTGGATGACTAAGAATCTTTATCTACATATTGCTTCATAAGACATGCCCCTGGTAAGAGTACAACTAGGTCAGAGATTCCACAAGACAATAAACAAAGGGTAAATCAGAAAACTGAAGAGACAAAAGGCTACAGAATTCATAATGCTCAGAATCACTATCGCAATAACACCTCACTGAGTACAAAATGAAACTTGATGGAATGTAAAGAAACTAAAGCAAATTAACTTAAGTTGGAGGTTCATCTTATATTCAAGTGACCTAGATCTGCTCCATGTGAGGCAAGCTTCACATCTCATTTGTCGTGAACTGTGCTAAACTTGTAAACATGACAATTAGAGGAGCACTGTAGTGTGACCCAAAAGACTGGAGTATCTAACAATAATAACTGTTATTATTATACAATAATATCAAAAGTATTAAAGATAACCTATTGGGGGGGGGGGTCACCATTTTCAGAAGGAGAAGGGTTTGCTATCAATCATAAAATATGTCAGCAGTTGCAAATTTCATGACAAGTGTATTAACAGTATTACATCTCAGATTTCACTTCAGTGATATATACAGTATCAAAAGTTTGAGAAAGGTGAGAAGAAGTAAGAAAAGTTTTCTGCATGGACTTTAGACAAAGAACAAAAATGTTGACAAAGCATAAGATTTTTTAAATGTCCCAAAACCGAAAAATGTGTTATGTGAAGTGGTATGCAACATTTATCATTCACCTTAAAAGGATATATTCAGGGAATTATTATAATTGTTCTCAAATTATCATGTGAAGGAAAAAAAAAATCTGTTGGCTCAGCAACACGGTGAGGAAGTGAGTTTTACTGAACATGTGCACACAAATGAAATGTTCATTTCCTGAACATAAAACCTTTCACAAAAACATTTAAGGAAACAAGTTGTTTTACAAGTATCACAGTTCACAAGATATGTTAATGCTACATGGATTCATCACATACTATGAGAAAATAATATAGGCCTACATTAACCAGAAAAACGCTAAACACTGACTAGCCATTGCTCAAAAATATACACTATAATAATAAATTTACTGTAATTTCCCTTTGTAATTTCCCTGTGTTTCCCTTTCCACAGTGTGACAGAGCTAAAATCTCTCTCTTATTCCTGTATGTTTTGACCTTACCTTAACCAAAGTCTTTTATTCATAGGTATGTTGCGACACGGACCCATCAGAATTCTACCAGCAACTTAATATATATATATAAGACAAAAACACAGAATAAAACCAAAACATACAAACGCACTTATACAGACAGCAAGATGTGAAAGTATATTACATTCCAGGGTCAGCTAAAAGAGCTATAGTTTATATTTACCTTCCAAGTAGGTGATCAATCTGTAACTTATACTGTTACCTATGTGTACATCTGAGAGATGTAAAATAAAAGCCAATAAGTGTGGGTGACGTAGGTAAATATATGTGGGTAAATATCAATCACATTACCTGTTTGTGTTTACAGCATTTTGTGACATGAATTTAGCATCCGACCCAGTGACGTCATTGCAGTAACGCTACTTCCCCTGTAACAAAGCACTCTCACTCACTATACCGCCTTATCCAATCCAGAGTTGCGAGAGAAGCCTGGAGCCCATCCCAGGAGGCACAGGGCAAGGGATGCCCTGGGCCGGGTGCCAATCCATCACAGGGCACATGAACAAATACAAGCTAGGAGCAATTTGCAAATGCCAATCAACCTAACCCATATGTCTTTGGACTATGAGAGGAAGATCAAGATGCTTATGCTTACATTCAGATCCATCAATGGGACTGCTCCAGGCTACCTCCAGTCCTGAATCAAGAGCTATGTCCCCTCCCATTCACTGTGGTCCACTAATCAGAAGAGATTGGTTGCACCCCTGCTGAAAAATGGCAAACCTAGCATCTTCTCATCTCTGGCGCTTAAATGGTGGAATGTTGCGCTGTAACAAAATAATTCAAAAAAAAAACTGGCAAAATAATAAATGATAATTTGATATCAACAGATATGCCGTCTGAACACAAGGCGTTACAGTGGGACAGATTTTATTGCTTTTGTGATTAAAACATATTCTTTGTGAAGACAAATAATGCATTTGCCCCTCTTGCCTATGTAACAAGCTCCCCTGTAACCTGTTGTCTTTGTCCAGGACTGATTCCCCAGTTTCTCGAACCTTTGCATGATTTCAGGACCATGTCTCCCTAGGATCTCATTTTGGATTTAGCTGTTCCAATAAACATCCATTTAGTTTCCATCTCTATATTTCAGTTCTGTCTTTTTTCTGTGACGACGTTCAGCTAAAACCAATACCACAATCTAAAATAAGATCTTTTTTTCCCACAAGACTGCCTAACTTCTATTTTATATGTTATTTTTTGCTATGGTTTTATGGTTATACTTTTATAATTTAGTTGTATGGTTTTTTTTGGGGGAGGCAATGAAAAAATGTCAAGTATCATTTTTAGTAATTTGCTAACATGTAAATGAACAAGTAAACTTTGTAATAAACATTTAATTAGGTGGAGTTACAGTAGTATATTTTAGAAATAAAAGTTTATTGACTTTCAAATATTTCTTTGCTTCCACATCATGTTAAAGGTGTATCATGGATTAAGAGAACACAGTAATAGTATTCATACCTTAAGCATAAAACCTTCTTAGCAGCAACCACAAAAAATTATTTATTGTGCCATCTTAGAGCTTCATTGACCCCGTTATATCAAAGTTTAAGTGAAATATATTTATGAAGCACCGTCCAGTCAAAACAAGACACCCCCTAACTAGGTAATGTTACCTCCTCGTGCTGCCAATAATACAGTTTTGCAGTGAGGCATTGAGTGAATAAAGCTTTGGAAGTTTTCCACAGGAATGCTCTGCTATGTTGATGTCAGAGCATCTTATAGAACAAGGATCCTTGGTGGGAGCTTTATACAGTGAACCTTTCAATGAAGGTACTCCCACAGATGTTCAATTGGATTGACATCTGGCAAACATGGTGGCCAGGATAGTACATTCAACTGGGACCTGGTTTGCCAGGGTGGACAAGCAGCCTGTAGTGTTCAGGGTTCAGTCCAGAGGGATGTACCACCACCTGCCTGACTCCACTAGACCACCATGTCGAGGTGATGTGTTTTGGCTGTCTGCCTTCTTGCTTTCCATTGATAACCCACTCGGCACCACTGAATGTGTGATTCATCAGAAAAGGTGACCCTTTTCTAATCGTCGATGGGCCAGTGCCTCTATTTGGAAGCAAAGCTACGGCATAAGTTGCAGTGTCTGCCAGTAAGCATGACTACCTTGTGTGAACATGTATTTGAAGATCCATATGGAACAGGGTTTGCTGGACAACACTGTGTTCTCAGACACAACCCTGGATGTGCCTTGATTAAGGTTTTGGTTAGTTCTTCCATCATGGAACATCTGTTGGCCCATTCAAGTCGGGATAACCGATGTTGCCGACATACGTCAATGTGCTGCAGCTGTTCACCACTGGCCAGCTTACTGGAGACCTTTCCCATGTTGTTCCATTCTTGGAACACCCTAACTATGGCACTGCATGAACAGCCCACAGTATGTACAGTTTAACTCACAACTAGTTTTGCTCAGCATGCCCCTGTCTTTTTATATAAATTTTTTGCATTTGTACCTCTACATGTGGGTAATTTGATTGCTGGTAGGTGCCAGTTATTGTATTAGTTCTCCTGGTGGTGGTCATAATGTTTTGACTGGATAGTATATACTACCAAATGGCAACAACTAGACCAAGAACAATAAAGGATCAAGCACAGATCTCTGTATTACTCCAAATATTAAAAGGACAGTGTTCCCCGCATCCCAACCAAAAGATCCAAGCCTGTGCAACAGCCATGTCAAAGGTGGCACTAAGATCAACAGGAATCATATTTCAAGCATCAGCTGTAATTATTATTATATAACTTAATATAGTTAAAGCGGTTTCACTGTTACAGTCTTAGCAGACCCTAGTAGACTGAAATATTAGGTATCTTTGTGTTGAAATATAAGAACTATTTTGTTTAGAATTTTTTTATGAACGTGAGACATTGTAAATGGAAATAAATGAATAGGATATACTTCACTGCATTCTTAATGATGATGTTCTATTTGAATAAGTGTGCCCTGTGTTACAAGGATGATCCGGGCCAAAACTCTCAACCTCACAGCTCGCACAAAGTTGCCAGACAAGACGATTAACCTGCTGACTAAAGATCCAAGTCCCTCACTTGCAGGTCAAATTGTACTCTTCTCCTGACTGCCAGGGAATTCTCATTGTAGCACTTTCACATTCCACTACATCCTCCAACTTTTAATAGCCGTAGCAGCTACAGCCCAACTGCTTGATAGCAGCCAGTTTTGACCCGAGTCAGATGACACCGATGTTACGAGGGTGACCAGAGCTTAAACTCGAGACCTCGCAGCTCTCACAGAGTTACCAGACGAGAAAACCAGTCCACAGAGCTAAAGAACCGATTCCCTCGTTTGGGGGACTAATTGTGCTCTTGTCCTGACTGCTGAGGGATTCTCACTCTAGCACTTGCACATACTGTTACATCTGCACTATTTATTCTACAATATGCCTAAAATGTATCAATTATTAAGCATTAATAAATGATGGTTATATACAGCTCCACGAATGTGAATGTCTTTTTGGTTTTTCAAGCATCGTTGGTTTTTGGTTTATCTTCTAAATGATTACTACACATTTAGTCACAGCCACCTTGTAATGGGACAGAGAACAGGATCACAACGCTGAGCTAACACATAATCCTTGACATACTGACTATAAAACAATTGTAAGATGCATTGTTATTAATGTACTATACACTTAAAATGTTAACTTGTCTTTAGTACTGGGCCTGTCTTTGACCAGTCTGGGTTTTGCAAATTTACAGAGCTACCATTTGGACTGTGCAAAGCACCAGTCAGCCAGATACATGTTTAGGTATCCATATCAGTATCCGTTTATTAGAAATTAAATATGCATTGTCCTCTTGTCATGTGGGGTTTAAGCACAATCATGAAATGCATTTTCAGTATAAAGTAAGAGATATTTTGTTCAAAGGTATTACAGTACTGGTATTTTTAAACTGTTACAGAATTCTGAACTCATTACTTCTTTTTTGCAGGTTATACTGTCAAAGCTTTAAAGGGTCAGTTATCATCTCCTCTGAAGGGTCCTCATGTTGCTTCCTTATCTTTCAATGAAATGTGCTTGCTGTTACATTCTGTTCAGTGTATGGAAATTGAATAATAACGTCTGTTTCTATGTTGAAGGACAATATGAACAATGTGTTTAGTAATGTAATGCTTTGGGAAATTGTCCACGTCCCTTGCTTTAATTGCACATTAACTTAAACGTCTGCTTACCAAACGTTGCAGAAGTGGTTAGTAAAAACCCGTATGAAAGTATTTAAATGGCATGGTTAAATACTATATGGTTAAGTAATCGTTATATTTCAGGGTTTATGTAACATATATAAACGTATGTTTTTAACCTATTAAAATACACATTACAAAGTCTTAATTACAAACAGGACACGTGAAAAAGAAAGTAAACGGAAGGTGATAATTAAACTGAAAGCGCGTCTCCTGGGTAGGCGTGGCTCAGTAGCAGATACGGGGCCTGTTCGAGCCGTGGTTTGTATGAATAATTCGATTAATATTGTAGCGACGATTACTAACCATCACAACAGGACACCAGAGTATAGTGGCCAGATCAATTCTCCTTATTATTTGTCCTGACAAGGCCACTTCAGCAGACTGAAATAGACACAAACACCTGAACACACGCACACACGCTCAGGAATTGGGGTGAGGGGCACAGTCACACGCTCAGACACACCCAGGGTGGGGCAACTATTTTACAAAGTTTCAGGCTTGCAGCTGGCAAGTTAAACTAGCAGGAGACTACGAAGTCAGATTTTACACTTTAATTGTTAATAATGAGATCACATTTTTAAAAATACTCTAACCTTTTTTGTACATTGCAATAAGCGAAGCAGTTTAACTGATTCTCAAACTGTATTGCTGTTACGACGCTGTTTTGTCTTTATCAATTTAGATACTTAGATTTCGTACGTTAACGTTTTTATAATTTAAAATGGTAAACATTTCTTACTTTTGTTTATCGATTATTTTGCTCTTAGTTTAACCTGTTTAATTTGCACGTTTAATCCCTTTAGTTTCGCATGGTTGTCCTAATTTAAGTTGCCTGCACTCCCGAAGAATTAATTACGCGTTTTAATTTTCTAATATGTAACAACTGGGTGATATGTGTTCCCAATTATATAGTCCGTGACTAAATATAACCGTCTCAGACCCTATAAACACCCAGAAAGCCTGTTTTTAGGGTTGTGTGCAGTTGTTTTTCTTTTTCCCCCTTTACCTCCTCGAATTATGAAGAAGAGAAAAAGATGTCATACGGATGATTCATCAGCTGAACAATGCAGAAATCAGTCAAATGATGATCGGGTTATTCCACCAATTAAAGGCTTTCCTAAATCGGAGGTATCCTTTTACTATAGTTGACTTTACAAAATATAATTCTATTCTTCCATGTAAGTAATTGTAGTGTTTGTTTCAGATTCAGGAGTTGATAAGGCAAGAAATCTTTGTCGTTTTGAAACAGTTGGAAAAAAAGATGGATGAACTCATTGGAAGGATGCAAAAAATGGAATGCAGTTCCAGTTATGAAGCACAGATCTGCAAACTGCAAGTCAGTGTCATACAGTGCTGAGTGAAATTCATTTGGCTTTTATTTGTGTATGGGTGAAAATATGAGCAAAAAAATCAGAAGCCAACTTATAGGCTCCATATTCATGCATGCATAATATTTAGTGAGCAATACAGATAATGTTGAGCTCTCATCTCGTACCTGCCTGAATCAGACCCAGAAGAAAAGTGAACTATTACAGGATATGCTTGTGAACTCTGACACTATACTGTAGGTGGACAGACAATTTCAAGGTGTTTGATGGTATGTTGTTGGTGAGAATGAAGTGGCTATAAAACATAATTCTGAGTTATGCAAGTCCATAAAAGGCTGAACAAAATAATTTAAGAATGTACAATATCCTCAGTGTTCTGTATATGCTTATGTTCTGTTCCTTTCAGGCACAGTTGAAGACTTAAGCTTCTGCTTTCTCAGATGTAGTTTTATTTTTCCCAGGCTGCCATTAGAAAGTTGAAAAGGAGGGAACAGGCTGCTTTTGCCTGTA
Organism: Chitala chitala; assembly: GCA_025773905.1. Lineage (NCBI taxonomy): Eukaryota > Metazoa > Chordata > Actinopteri > Osteoglossiformes > Notopteridae > Chitala > Chitala chitala. Next base: position 4,540,856 of record JABJVR010000038.1, on the reverse strand, counting down.
TGAGAAATTTGCAGCTTTCAAGGACACAGGTATCACCAGCAGAGCTCTACCAGGTTGTCCGCTGAAGAAAAGTATTTTGAGCCGTGGTTTAAATACATTGCAAAATCCAGAAGTAATGTAGGCGACAAACTTAAAAAGGAGGTGTTGATATTGAATAGGAGCAATTTGTGTAATCGTTTAGAAGAGAACAGATTGCCGCTCATTTATGTCAGCATGCTTGTTTCCATTCAATTCTTGTAGTGCGTTCCAGTCCTTTTCAGTCTGACTAGCTTTTGCCTCTTGATTCTAGACTCACAGAAATACAAGCTCTCCGGCCCCCACGAAAGCACAAACTGGGTCTGTTCTTGCTGTGTCCAAAACCACAGACAATCTCAAAGCAGCTTCTTCAACAAGGTACTTTTAAATCTTCTTTACTTTTGTGGTTTTCAAAATATAACTCGGTGCACCGCTGAGAGATTTCTACAGATTCTCCACTAAGCAAAGTAATGCAAAACTGCTGCACTGCTTTCCTATTTTAGTTCTTTTCTGTTTCCTTTTTTGTGGAAAGAGGTATAGCAGTCGCTCAATTTGTAGTGTTTTTTTTTTTTTTTTTTCTTTTGCCCTAATGGATCTTTACTTTTGATGCCAAATTTTGATTTATAGACCAATTTTCTTGGCCTCTTTCATTTATGACTTAGTATCTGAAATGTTTTAAAATCTTAACTTCCACTACAATGGCTCTTGCTTTTTAATAATCATGCAAGTGAGGTGGAAATAATATTGTTGACACTATTGTACCATTAGCAGTTTCCTGTGTTGCATTTGCTTTGCATGCTGTACAATGGTAAGCAAAGGCAACAAAAATAAACTTCCATACTCTAAACCTCACCATCAGCTTTTCTTTTCTCGTGGTGAGTACTGCCACATTCTCACAGTAAATTGTCTAATTTAAATAGTTTTTTTAAGTACAGTGAGGAAGTTCGGAGTGGCAGAGAAGTATGTGAGAGTGGTGTATATGTATGAGGACAGTGGTTACATGTGCAGTAGGAATGACAGACTGGTTCAAGGAAAAGGTGGGATTGGTGGGATCAAGGATCTTAGCTGTTGTTTGCAATGGTGATGGACAGGATGACGGCGAAGGTCAAACAGTAATCTCCATGGACTACGATGTCAATGGATGATGTTATCTATGGTGAGAGTAGGGAGAAGGTTGAGACAAGTCTGGAGAGGTTGAGGTGCGCATTGGAGAGAAGGGGAGTGAACGTCATTAGCCGCGTTTACACGGACCTCGATATTCCACTTTTAATCAGGATAATGGCTCATTCTGAATAAAAATGCACCATGTGACCACTTCAGTCAGAACATACTGATCCGACTGGGCTCAATTTAAATGAATTTTCGATCCAAACAAGAGGGGTGGTGTAACCATTTAGTAATCCAATCATTTGGGCATGTAAACACTTGATCTGATCGTTTCTCTCATCTGAATAAATATATTCCAGCTGCGCATGCCCCATGTCCCACATGGGGTTAACATTAGGTTACAAAATGTGTTTCCAGGATGGACAGGAACATGGTGGCAACAAAGCAAAACTGGTCTGAAGCAAATACTGCTTATTTGTTGGAGACTTTAAAATTATTGAATGCTGTTTTCGGGCACAGTACTTATGGCATATACATCAAAGCAGACAAAACCACTTTGCACATGTCACAAAAGTTTTATTACGATTAAATGCTCTATTAAACGCATATCTTAACTGTTTACATGGATGCTAATCCGATAAATTGGAATCTTTAACTGGAATGATTTCAAGCCGACTGAAGAAAAAATGTCCATGTAACCGCAGCCAGCAAGAACGAGATGGTGTACATGTGCATGACTGAAAGGGAGGGTGGCGGAACAGTGCAGTTACAAGGAGTCAAAGTGATGAAGGTGGATGAGTTTAATACTTGGGGTCAACTGTCCAAAGTAATGAAGAGTGTGGTAGAGAAGTGAAGCAGAGAGCACAGGCAGGCCGTGATGGGTGGCTAAGAGTGGTAGGAGTGTAGTGATAGGATATCTGCAAGAGTGAAATTTTAGACTTTACAAGATGGTAGGGAGATCAGCTATGTTTACTGGTCTAGAGGCAGTGGCATGCACTAAAAGGCAAGAGGTGGAACTGAAAGTGCCAGAGTTGAAAATGCTGAGATTCTCATTGGGAGTGACAAGGATAGGCAGGATTAGAAATTAGAATATCAGAGAGATAGCACAGGTAGGATGGTTTAAAGAAAAGTGAGAGAGGCAAGACTGAGATGGTTTGGGCATGTGCAGAGGAGGGATGTGGGGTGTATCAGGAGAAGGTTGCTGAAGATGGAGCTGCCAGGCAGGAGAAGTGGAAGGCCAAGAAGGTGGTTTATGGTGAGGACATGCGGGTGGTTGGTTTGACAGAAGGCGATGGATAATCCAATGTGGCAACCCCTAACAGAAGCAGCTGAAAGAAGAGTAGTGGTATTAAGACCAGTGAATAAGTCTACATTTAAAGTGTAGGTGACATAAATGAATTAATTTATGGGATGTTAAAAAAAGAAGAATAATTGAAGAAGAATTGAAGCAATTCTTCTCTTGAAGAAGAATTGCTTCAATTCAGTACTGGTATCATCAGGATGCACTGTGTATTTCCTCTGCAATTACCTTTTGACCATCTTTTGTACAGATGCGCTCGATTTTCATGATAACAGTCCTGTGCCGCCATTTTGTGATGTTGCTGTGGGAACAGCTTGTAAACAGGCAACTAGCAAGTATTTTGTTGAGAAGGAAAAGAAATAAGTGATTTTTAGCATGAATTTGTCCTGTTTTGAAGATGAAGTGATTTGGAATGAAGGTGAACATAAACCAGAAAATTTTGAACAACGACTGTGTAGTTGAGATGGAGAAGGCACAGACATGTTGCACCCACTGAATAAAAGGTCTGTTGGACTAATATTATTCTTTATTATGTGGAACCAATGTACATTGTTTTTAAGTTAATCAAACAGACCTTTTTCCATTGTGTTGTTCCCAATTATTAACTGGTCTAATAACCTAGACTGTACTCCTAGAAATTACAATGAAGTCCATTGTAACTTTACAAGAATGGTAACTAATAGACTATTAAAGGTCCACACTTATGTAGGTTACCCAAGAAATCTAAATTAAAAATGGTCATGAAAATGCAGGATTTTATTTTTTTTTTTTTAAGATGTAGCACTAATGCTAGTAGTCTATAAACAAGTTGAACAAAGGAAAAATGGCACAACAAGGAATAAGGTAATATAGCCACTCCTCACTGGAGTACTTGTATTTTCAAAAATTTTTGTTCTGGGGGACATCCGCTCATTAGAGCGATTTACAGTACTACATGCAGCAATCAAACTTGAGCAAATGCAGTATTTATCCTCACACAGAATGTTTTAATTGCAATAGTGGCAACACTTGCGCTATAAAACTCTTTTATGGAGAAGCCATGTCCACTTATATCAATTTCATTATCTTTATTTTTCCATCTTGAATGGGTTTATTTACATGGCAAAGCAGAACGAGTGTTCCCACAGGGACATTGTGTGCAAAACATGGGGAAGAGACTAAAATCGCACACAAAAATGAGTGCAAAAAATACAAATAGGGAATGCAAATGATTTTATATTAATATTCTCTACATAGACCCTATGAATGTATTCAGATTCAGAACTATCCAGTGTCAGAGCACAAACATTACCATGTCACTCACGCTTAAATCTGTTATTTCTAATTGATCTTCTGAATAGGCACAGATTGACCTGGTGCCAATTATGATACTTTATGCTCTGATAGGAAGGCAGCCAGCATGTTCTCACATACTGAAGGCATTTTAGAGTTATCAGTTTATTCCATGGCCTAAGTATTATAAGCAGACCCATGTGTAGAAATTTTATCATTATCATAATGATCACAGCTGTGGCTGAATTCAAATCCACAAACGTGCAGTTTTGTGGTACTTCTGCTGTTCACTCAGTCACTATGCTATAACAGTGCTCCTAATTTGTGCAGTGTAAGTTGGATACAAACTAGTTAGTTGTGGCACTGGCTAATGTCTCTGTGGCATTATTGGAAAAAAAATTGGCTGACATGCTGAACTGTTTATCTTGTTTCTTTGTTTTTAAAGCAGCACACGTCTGGTTTACAAATGGCTTGGTTTTTCTGCTTCTGCCAATTCTCCATTTCTAAATTATAGGGCTTGCAGCAGAATAATCACTTCAAATTTGCAATCTTAAAAAAAAAATTCAGCAGTGTCTTCTTACTGACACTCAGTAAAAGTGCTGAGTGTTCCAAACTGGCAGACAGCTGTCATCCTTATTCAGACCACGTAGTAACCTCTGTTGTTATAAATACATATGGTTGTAAAAATCTGTAAATTATTGAGACCAGCTTGTCAAATGTTTGGGGGGGAAAAAAAACTAAAATGATTATAATGTCCACTGAAGACAGAAATATAGCACCATAAAGACCTGGTAAATGATTTTGGTGTGTCTTAGGGAAGTGTATAGATGAACCTTCAGCAATATATGGCTGTATCTCATTGAATTGCAGTATTTTGCTAGGCCAAATTTTCTTTAGATATAAAAAATATGCCTTAAACTATGCTCTTCACTTCCTGTACTGTTATTACTGCACATTCAAACTCTCTAACTCACTTGAAATAGATAAACTGGGAGCCCACCCTAAAGCCAGGCCTTGAGGGAGCTCGTCGGAGAGCACCTGGTAGTCTGGACCTTACCCATGAGGCTGTCCTGGGCACAGCCGGAATGAGCTATGTGGGACCTTCCTCCTACAGGAGAAGTTGGAAGGGTCTGAGCAGAACTTGAAACCAGAGGCCTTAGCAGACCAATTGTCAGCTACCAAAAACTGGCATAGGAACCTAGAACCTCCAGGTTCCTGGGAAAGGAGCCAGAGCTAGTGAAGGAGGTAGAAAGATGCTGTTTAGACATAATCGGGCTCACGTGTACAGACTAGGCTCTAAAACCAAATTCCTGGAGAAGGGCTGGACTTTATTCCACTCTGGTGTTGCCTAGGAGTGGGTGTACTCATAGCCCCCAAGTTGGGTGCTGGTATGTTGTCCATAGTTCTACTGGGGGACTTTGATGCTCGTGTGGACAATGACAGTGAAACCTGGAGTGTGGTTATTGAGAGGAACAGCCTGCCAGATCTGAACCACAGTGGCGTTTAGCTATGTTTGAATATAAGGGTGTTCATAGGTATACTTTGGTATTACAGCACCCTAGATCAGTCAAATATGTAGTTGCATTATTGGATTTATGATCATATGTTCTGGGCACTCAGGTGTAGAGAGCAGTTGAGCTATCTACTCATGAGTACCTGGTGGTGAGTTGGATCATATTGTGGGGAAAAATGCTGGACAAACCTGGTAAGCCCAAGTGTGTAGTGGGGGTTTACTGGGAGCATTTGGCAGAGGCCCCTATCTGGGAGATCTTCAACTCTGCATTTCAAGGGAGACTGGAAACATTGAACAGGAATGGACTATGTTCCTGACCTCCGTTGCTGAGGTTACTTTCCTGTTTACAGCAGAGAAGTAGAACTCTTATCCTCAACTTTGGGCATAGTCAGGCAGTGGAAGGAGTACATCAGGGACCTCCTGAATCCCATTGACATGCTTTTCATTGAGGAAGTAGAATTGGAGGACTCAGAGGAGAAGTTGCACATCGCTGGGATTGAGGTCACTGAGGTAGTTAAACTATTCAGTCTCCCTGGGAAAGTCCCAGGATACTGGAAAGAAGGGTTCGGATCAGTCAGTTCTCAGGTTCAGGAGGTACAATGTGAATTCCGTCCTGGCCATTGAACAATGGACCAGCTCTTTAACCCTTAAAGTATTATGGAGGCCTCATGGGAGTTTTCCCAAACAGTCTACTTATGTTTGTGGACTTGGAAAAAGCACATGATTATGTTTCACATGGGATCCTGTGGAGGGTACTTTGGGAGTATGGGTTAACAGACTCTCATATAACCAGAGAGAGAGTTTGGCTCATATCACCAATGTCAGGTCAGGCTGGGCCTGTTTTGGGCATGTCCAATAAGGAAAAGACTCTAGGGCAGACCAAGGTCTAGATGGAGAGATTTTATCTCTCATTTGGCCTTTGAGGACCTGGGTATCTCAGTGGGTGAGCAGGAAGAGGTGGCTAGGCAGACTGAGGTCTAAGCATCTCTGTTTAAACTCTTGACCCAGATAAGTGGATGGATGGATGGATGGAAATTCATTGTTTTAACACTTTACAAAAATGTTTATATTATAAAGCAGTTTCATCCTTAATGAATGTGACACTTTGGGCTACTGTAATAAATAGTCCAAGTGCCAACAAATGTTAGACTGGTAATAGGAATTTGAGGAGATAAGTAAATGGTAAGGCTTTAGTTTGATTTTTTTATTACACTGAGTTTTTTTTTTTTTTTTTTTTTTTTCCTTTCCTAGATTATGCGTAATGCATGAGTGTTCAGGAGTCTATGTATAGTGTTATAGCAGAAGTGGGGTGTATGAGACCTTGTAAAGGCATCTCGACTTATTATTTTATCCTGATTTCTATATAAAACTACGTCTGACTCTTTCATTTTGAAGGTGTTATTAATTACTGGTTTGGTTACTTATTGTAATTTGTTGTAATTTTATTTAAACCATGTATACAGTTCAAGGTTGTGCTGATCCTTCATCTGAACTGTATGCAAAAGTCTTATGAAAACCTACAAAAACACAATAATATGCCCATACAGAACACTGTCATGGGTCAGAATGCATTAATTGCAAATTTCATCATCAACCAAAGAAAGTACAATAGGAGGATTAGGATAATAGAGAAAACACTACTAACGTTGTGCATGCAATCTACCAGGTAAGTATCCAAGCCAAATTAATGGCACCATAGAAATCTGCCATTTAGTCTCAGCTTTGCTTAAAGAGCACACATTCAGATGTATTTCCAGTATTGCTGCAAAATAATGTTTTCCCATAAAATGTAAACTTGTTTTTTTCCCTTTGACAATTTTTTAGCTGCTTGCAATGAAAGAGTTTATGTAGCCCAGAGTAGCAATAAACAAATACATACTTTTTTGTGGGAAAATCATATTGTGTAATTTAAGAAGCAAAAACATTTTTAGTTTTGACATTATGGAGTTATGAAACCGTGTTCCCACTTATTTACTAGGACACTAATTGGCTATATTGACTATTTTTCTGCCTTTTAAGTAGTTTCTTCTTTCTTGGGTATCAAATGTTGAAATAGAAATTAAATCTGTTAAAGAAATAACCAAATGCTTTGAGACAAATTTCTTCAAAATATCTAAATAATCAATTGGATTTTGAGGTGAATAAAACATGCTACACATTTTTCTTGTTTTGTGGTAATTCTCGTCAGTAAATGTGGCTGAAGAAGAGGTCACCAACGAACCAAGGGATCAATAAAATGTTGCATTTATTGACCTGTCCTGTAGTCTGCGCTGTTCAGTACGGAAAACTGTGCTAATGCTGAGTGGCTGTAAGTGTTCGAGCAGCCTGACATTTTCTAAATGCTGCCCAAGTGTTTTTTTCCTGTTTTGAAAGTGAATTCTAATGGGAAAAAAATTAACAGCTGGTCTTGAACTACATGTCTTGACTAATCTGTACTAGAGGATGTTGAAAGAGAGGATCTGACTAATATACATTAGAGAATGAAGTAGAGTTTCTTCTGAGTGCTCTGAATATATATCTTGGTCAACACAACCATGCTGGGTCTTGATATTGTAACATATTGCTCAGTGGGAACAAAATTATTACCCCTACTGATCAGTTGTATACTTCGGAAATGATTTTCACCCAGTGAAAGAGCTCTTCAGGTGTTTTACTTGACAGAAAATTTTTGAAATATTAAATTTTCTTTTTATGTTAGTACAGTACAAGTGTAAAGTTTAATTCTGCTGAAATGTGTTCGATGTTTCATCTTTATTCTTTGAAAGTAGTGCCATCTAGCGCTTCTGAGAGGTATTTATGTTTGCCTTTAGGTGCTGTTCATTTCGTTTCGTTTGAACTCAAGAAACTTAAGGACTGCTGTACAAACCTACATAGACAGTCTTATGTTTGGGAGTCTAAAATGTAATTGAATGAGTCACATTAACACTGTACCAAATGGTCAGTTTCCATGGATTCAGTGCATTGTGTAAAATTTTGCAGCAAGTTTAATATTCCATTTTTTTGTCATTTTCAGTGAAACTGTATTGACAACTCAAGGCTTTCAAGAAGTACAGATGGGTAAGTTCTGGCTATTTCCAAACATTGAAGAGAAGATTCAGGGTATGTAATAATAATACATTTTATTTATAGGCACCTTTCAAGTTACATAAAGACACTGTACATAATATAGACAAGCAATAAGTAAAAACAGAGAACAATGATAAATTGAACTAATGGGAAAATAAGCATTATTATTATTGTCAGATAAAAGGGTGTGCTACATCGAAATCATGTAGAATATGTAGTTCTACATACATGAGTCTAAAACATGATTTAAATATGGGTAGATAGTCAGTATTACAAATGTTTTCTGGTAGGGAATTCCAGATATGAGGAGAAGTGCAACTAAAGATTTTAGAGCCCAAGGTGGTCAAGCAGGCAGGGGGTGTGAAGAGGAGACCCAGTGTGGAGGATTGAAGAGTGCTAGTAGGAGTGTAGCATTAAATGAGTTCTGAAAGGTAAGGTGGAGCAAGGTTATGGAGAACTTTGAGTGTAAGAAGAGACTTTTAAAGTCAATATGAAATTTGATAGGGAGCCAGTGGAGTTTTTTAAGGGAAGGGGTGATGTCTTGTATGCAGGGGTTCCAGGTTGTGATACAGGCAGCAGAGTTCTGAACCAGTTGGAATTTATGGAGGAGCTTTTGTGGGACACTAGTTGGAGAAGAGAATATAGTAATCGCTGCAGGAGGTGACCAAAGTGTGAATGGGAATAGTGGTGCTTTGCAGTGTAAGGGATGGGTAGACACCAGCAATGCCACAATGATTGAAGTAACATGGTAGAGAGTGAAAAATTAGTAGACTTGGAGAAAGTGCATTTAAATCCCATAAGCAGAACCTCTGTCTTATTGCTACTGAGTTTGAAAAAGTTGGAAGAAAACCAAGATTTTATTTCCTGTCATCATTTTGTGAGACAGGAGGCTTTGTGGACATACAGAGCTGTGTGTCATCTGCATAACAGTGGAAATTGATACCAAATTTCCTAAAATGTAATGATATGGGTAAGATAAAGAACAGAAGGAAGCTTAGGACAGAACCTTGGGGAACACCACTGATGACAAGGAAAGACTGACAACATAAAATTTTGAGTTGAACAAACTGAACACATTCAGAGAGATATGAGGGAAACCAAATATGGGGCGAGACACACAGAGACGTGTCTGTAATTCCAATTGTGACTAGGTGGTTGAGCAAAATATTGTGCAAGATGGCGTCAAAGGCTAAACTCAAATAATGCAGGGCATGAATAAACATCCCTGCATCCTCAGCCATTAATAGGTCTTTGGTGACCTTTACCAATGATGTTTCCAGACTGAATTCACTCAAACAGATAATTATCACTGAGGTGAGCATTAACCTGTGCTGCAGCTGATCCCCCTTGATGAATGAATGAGAGATTTGATATTGGATGAAAATTGAGATTGTTGAGGTCAGGGAATATACAAGTTATAAGGGAGGAAAGTGGGGGGGCATGCAAGCTTTTACCAAGATATTTGGCAGGGGGTGGAGCTGGCATGTCAAATTTAGATTTGTGAATAAAATTTGAAATGTCATATTCAGTAGGAAGTTCAAAAGTGGAGAGGAAAGTGAAAGCGGGTTCAGTTGAAACAGCATAGGGGGAACTATGTCATGTGGTTGGCAAGGAGGCCAACTGCTGATGAAAATTGACAGTTTTGGCTTTAAAAAAGGTCATAAATCTGTCAAACTGAGCAGTGCAATTGAAGTCAGGTGGAAATGGTAAAGAATTAAGCATGAATGTGGTCAGGTTTACTTTTGCTGCACGAATATTTTATATGAGAATGTGTTTTATTCTAGCTCATGTACTGGGCTGTACCTGCTGCTCCACAGACTTTCTAAAATTTTCTTGCATTTGTATTTCTAATTATGTTTCTCCTCTAAATTCAGATGCATTATGTTATGTTTTTTTTTTTTTTTTTTTGTGGTGATCAAATGTCGTTGATTCAATTTTTATTCTAAACAATACAGAAGGAAGTGAGGAACTGATATTTTGTGGTGTTGTCTCACCAGATGAGAGCACCACTGAGGGATTTCACCAAAAACAGGTATGAATATATTCACCTAATCCCACCACCTTTGTGTAGTTGTGGTGTATTGTTAAATGTTTGATCCTAGAGCTTCACTTTTTGTCCCTTCTCTGGTGTCACCTTGTCATCAGGTTAACGCAAATCTTGTTGATCTCACTTCTGAAGGCAACACAGAAAACATTACAGGTACTCTTGACATTTTTAGTCCTACTTTGTTCTATATGTTTTAGTTCCTGGTCACAATTCTGAATATTTCTGAAAAACACAGTAGTGATCTTTTTATGTATGCATTTCTCCACTGTACTACAGCCCTGAACTCAAACAAGAACAGTAACAATGTAGGTCCTCATTCACAAATACAGGTATTCTTTCATGAAATTAAAGTTATTCATGTTTGTCAAGGTCAAAGAAAGATTTGACTGATTTCTCAAATCAGGTGACTGATGAGACTGTGGCTTCACAGAAAAAGGCTTTTCTTCAAGGAGGTAATTCTAGTAAGCCCATGGGCTGAAGTCTGCTTTTACCTCCAACCAATTCTGATTAATAATTTTCTGTTTTTTCCTTTGAAATGGAATTCATTACCTTAATCGCTCCATTCATTCGTTTTTAATGGGTACCAGGTAATTCTCTGCTCTGTTTCCAGAAAGTCAGTTTTCACTGTCAGGGTTTTGGGTGTGAAGTGATATAATTTTCATTGGACAATTGCAGTTACCCTGTTCCCATTTTCATCCCTGATTAGGTGGAACAACAGGAGTAGTCCCAGGAACAAGGATGGAACCTGTTCCGGTAATGATGAATCAGCTACAGATTTTTTTTCCAACAGCAGGTGGCATGGTGGTTTATTACAAGAAGCTGGGACTAAATGACAAGCACACTACTTTTTATACCCAAGTATTAACCTAGATATGCCACTGAACAAAGTTTTGCACATTAATAGCAGATGTCTGAAGAGAACAGAATCATACTATAAGACTTAGAACAGTGCCAGCTTTTAAAAATACACAAAAGACAACGTTCAGAATGTGAACTGCTGCTGAACATTCTCGGGATTGATACAATGTTTTCATGATCCTGCAGACTCATGTACCTTTAAGAAACTGGACCTGCTGTCATGCTAAGACACCCTGTGGAATACTGCCCAACAGGCAGGCCACTGCCCAGGGTGATGCAGTTTAATTACTTGCTTTTATTTTGTTGTCCTTTAATGTAAATTCTATTGGTCTCAATGAAATACTCTCGTCCTATGTAGGAGCACAAATATCAGCTCTACACCTTGATCATGATGTGACAGGAATCCAGCCTGCTCAAAGCAAAGTGCAGGTAATGCCCTGTCAGTTACATCAGCTTAAACACGCAAGCTCCCAGGCTAATGGGATGAAACTCTTGTAATTTTTTTTTCAGAATGACTGGAAGTCTAAACTGCCTCCCTTGCCTGTCAATCCATTTCCAGCCAGCCTTCCCCACACAGCTGCCATGACAAACCTGCCCCAAAAGCTGCAGGTGAAGTTAGCCTGGATCCAGAAGCCAAGTGGCATAGGTGTGCTGTGGACTGTTGACAACGTAGACAGTTGTGTGGCCCCTCTGGATAGTTACAGTCTATACTTCACCCAAGAGGACAACAGTGGCTACTTCTTGAAGTGGAAGAACATAGGTGTGCTAAAGGCTATGCCTCTTCCAATGGCCTGCAAGATCACCGCCTTTGCAGAGGGCCACAGGATCTGTGTCAGTGTCGTGGCTAAAGATGTGTACGGGCGATACGGGCCCTACAGCGAGGTCCAGACTATCTCCTCTTGCAACACAGGAATGCTCACATCGTAAATTGGCCTCACATTTTGTTTTGTGAGTGTCACTACTTTTTCCTCATTTGTATATTTTTTTTTTTCTCCAGGAGTTTATTATGAAATCTTTTTGAATGCATATGAGCTACATCCTCTTTTTCATTATAACATCACAAGAAGTGTTTGATTTTGATATATCCATTTATGTTTGAAACTACTGCATCATGGGAGTTTAGATGTGCTTGGAAAGATGTTGGGAAGGCCATTATGGATCCACCCCATTTGTTGTGATGTCACTGTCTTAATTCTAGTCAGCATTTGAGCAGTGACATGTCAATGATTTCTAATATGTATATCAGTTCAGGATTTATAATACCTGAAAAATCTAGGAAATATGAACTGTCATTTGAAAAATAAAGAAATTTCAGAGTTTGAATAGCAGATTATGGGTTTTTTTTTTCCAAAATTAAAATTTAATTTGACAAATGCCATGTATATATAGTCTCCTGCAGTGTCTTCCAGAGTCATTGGTACACTTGTTAAAAAGATAAAGGGGGCAATGAAAAAAAATATTTGTTGCTAATTAGCTTAATCTCACAGTGATCATTTCTAACCTAACCTTCAATTTAGGAAAATTTGCTATAAGTAAAATACTTTTTTACAAAACCACATCACAATTATTAGCCCACCTACAAATTCCTAACAATGTAAGGAGGTAGTCCTTTATTGTTTACTTTTTAAAGCCCAGCTGAGAGATTGGGGACTTTTAATAAATTATCCATGACTTTTTGTTTCACTGGGATGTGAATATCAGGTGACACAAAATTCTTTTAAGCATTTATCAACATAGGAGGAATAGAAAACACAATTGAGATGAGACAAAAGTATGTTCACCCTAATAAATCAGGAAATAGCTGTTATGTACCTGAAAGAAAATGTCCAAAACTAATTCACAGAACAATAATTAAGAAGGCATACTGTATATCCTTATCCACACACAAACGGTTGAGTACAGAATCTAATTTGCTGCAAAGTGAGTTAAAGGGGAAAGTTTGTAAGAGAGAACCTGCAAACCTACAGCATCTGGAAAGATTCTGCCTTAAAAAATGGATTCAGAGGTCTTAGCCATGTAGAACAAGACTTATTACTGTTACATTAGCAAATGGAGGTTACACAAGATTGTAAATCCCAGGCTGTCAATTGCTTTTTTCTGAGTTGTGTTTATACATATTTTTTCCTCTGAGCATTGGCATCACACTGAACCTGTGATTTTTTTATACTGCTGACACTGCAAAAATACAATAAAAATAATAAAGTGAATTTAACTGAGCATGTTTTACCCAATTTAGAGTGCTAGCAATTCTGAAGGACAGTATATCAGGTCTTCCTGAGCCACAGCCAAGCTCTGTTTCTTAAAACACCAAAATTAAAAACTGCCACCTCTGTCTGGATTCATACCAGTTATGAAGCCCATATGACCCATCCATCCATTACCTTAACCGCTTATTCCTGGCAAGGGTCACGGGGAAGCCTGGAGCCCATCCCAGAGCACATAGGGCGCAGGGCAGGGGACACCAACCCACCACAGGGTGCGCGCGCACGCACACACACACACACACACACACACACTATGGGCAATTTGAACACACCAATCAATCTAACCTGCATGTCTTTGGACTGTGGGAGGAAACCAGAGCACTTGAAGAAAACCCACCAAGCACAGGGAGAACATGCAAACTCCACGCACACAGACCCAAGGCGGGAATTGAGCCCCAGGCCCGGAGGTGCGCGGCGACAGTGCTAACCACCACGCCACTGTGCCGCCCCCATATGACCCATGTGACAAAATTTAATGTGTATACAGTAAACCGAGATCAAGCTTTATGAAATAATACTTTACTTAGTAACAGTGAAACAATGCATAGACCTCTACAAAATAAATAAAACAATGTTATTTCTCCAATTGAAAGCATTTTTCCCTCCTCATACAGAATTTGGTTAAAACTATAATATGAAGGTTTAAACCATTTATTTTTAAACAATTTCAAGGTTTTTTTTTTAACAATTTTGATTTAATTCATATTTTGAAAAATATTGAAAGATAATTCAGATGAATAATTTAAAATTCTGCTTAACCTACAGCTGGTAATCTAATTAATGATGAAAATACAAAAGAACATGCAATACAAATAAGCAATTTAACGGCACCTTTAAACAAGTAACCTACACAGTGCTTTAAATTCTACCTAATAAAATGTAGTAATCAGTTTCAAGTAAGTTCTGCGTTGCACATTTTTCAGCATATGTAGTATTTTCTTTGATGTCGGCGCTTATGGATTTAAGGAGCCTTTGAATGTTGTGCCAACTGTTCAGTCATTCCTGCTAGGTGTGTTTGTCTGATCCAAAGTTTCGTTTAGAAAACTTGTTTTCTGTTTAGTGGTTTTAAAATATACATAAACACCCACATAAAAGGACGTGCATGTTATTGTTTGATACGCACATGCACATCCTACCTCAACCCTTCTATACTAATACAGTCACAACATAACATGGTTTCACAAAGAAAAGGGGTTAAATGGCATATTAAAGACAAAGAAGGTTAAGAGATCTACATAATACCATTCCTCATTTTAATGTTTCCAGTATGGTACTGTTAATATAGTTTCTCACTCTTAGTACTGTTTGTTTTGGCATTGTTTTTTTTTTCACTATACAAAAATTAGTATATACAAAAATGTCTTTGCTTCAGGCATCTGATAAATGCAGCTGGATGCTTGTGGATGAGGTGCTGGCTGGTGGCCTACTTGCGTTTTCTCAGGACTAGATACAGCAAGCCACTGATGAGGATAAGTGGAAAGGAGACCCAGGCCAAGACAAAGGAGTAGCCATATTCTCCCACTCGAAGCATTGGAAGCTGGAAGCTTTCGTGCTTAGCTGTGTAAACTGAGGCCCCGATCATGACGCAAAAGGCTTGAATGGAGAGCAAGAGAGACAGAGAGAGAGCGCGAGAGAGAGAGTACAAAGTCAGTGGTGTTGCATGGAATGACAGAGTCCACAAATCAACATGCTTGCCTTAAAAAAACTTTTCTCCCCCTTCATGATAAAAGGGTTAGAATTTCAAGCACAGCATGGAAAAAATACTCAAGTCTGAAATGGCAAAAAAAAAAAAAACTGACTCATGTTTTTTATGTGCTATAAGTTCTGCAGTTCAGGGCAGATGTTAAGAAGATCATGCTAAAGGAGTGGAAGATTATTTCCCCCCCCTACAAAGTGTCACAGCTGGAGGAGTGTAAGGTACTCGCTCACCAGAAAGCAGCTGGATGATGGCAGTGAAAACAAATCTTTCTCCTTGCTTCAGACGGAAAAGCTGCAGGACAAACACAAAAAAGCCCACGCAGCACAAGATGGTCGCCAGTATCATGGTGGCCTGGACAGTCTGAAGGAAGGCTACGGCGAAGAATAAAGGAAACAAAATATACAACTGAACAAAATATACAGCCGAGAGCAACCTGTGCTATAGGGAGGGCTGGCATTCATGTTTCTTTGAGGTGACTTCTTACCCAGAAACAAATCCTGCACAGACAAAACACTGACTGACATTCAAATTTGGCTAAGCAAATTAGCAGCAGTGTTTCAGTAGCATTTCATAAAAGCATCCTGGACAAGCGTTACCTGCTGATGCCTTCTCACTGTTTTCTATGGGGTAACATGTGTCATTGCAGGAGTACCACAAGTCTGTGTAAAAGTCTCCTGACCTCCACCAGGCCTGCAAAACAAAAGAACACGAACTCGAATCAGAATACGAGTACTGGGATGGTTAATGAAGCTACACAGCCATCCACATGTTGGCCAATATGATGGATAAAAAGAGAACGAAATGGGTTTGCTCATATACTCACATTGTTTATCGTTGATATTAACAGCAGCGTTGCAGAGATTATGTGGAAAAGGATGATGAAGGCCAATATTACCAACATAGCTAGTTGATGTGTAGATCAAGATATTCAACCTATGACAAAAGGTGGGAAAAAAATTCTAAGTTAAATTTGTGCAGTAAAACCTATTTTCTATGTGTTTAAGTGCTACATAAATAATTGATTTATTAATCCCAAAGGGAATTTGCTTCTCTGCATTTAACCCATATGGGTAGCATATACTCAGGGACCTAGTGTCTTGAGTGTCTTGCTGAGGGACACACCTGGCAGCTGGGCTGAAATTCAAACCAGGAGACTTGTGTATCCCAGCCTGATATTCTACTCATTGAGCCACCATGACACTGAACAATGGCTGACTATCAAGAAAGCAAATTATTCTTTTTACAATAATTATCAAGCATGCATTGAATACTGTGAAACAGGGCAATTCACCAGGCCAGGAAGCACCTGAAGGTATGAACACCTGTTCACTAGGTAACAGAGGAGCTGACAGGAAAGCTGCTTTACATACTGCAACTGACACTGGCATCTAACATCAGTCCTAACTATAGCATGTTTTATGGATTAAAGCATATGGACTTTTACCGCTGCTAAAAATAATTTCACATTTACTTTGTTTTCCACAATTGGTGACACGTTTAATACACAAAGTGTATTCTGTTAGGGCTCTGCTGAGACTGCTGTTATTTAAAGTTCATTTAAACAGCACACAAGAAATCAGAGTATATGTCAGTGGTCTGAATAAACATAATTTAGTATGTTCTCTTTCCTTCAGACCTACACAACAGATGAATGCAGATTGGTGTACATGAGGGAAGTCAGGCACTGTGAAGAAAAGAGGGGAATGGGAAACAGGTTCTGTGGTCAAGAATGCGGGATGCAAATGAGGAACTTGTTCTTTACATTTAGCATATCCCCCTGGCAAAAGCTATAAGCACCCAGCGAGGTAGCACAGAGTGCATTGCATATGAGCACAACTGATGACTGGGCTGAGATTTGAACCAAGAGATGCCAGCCTGCTGCCCTACCCACTCAGCCACCAAGCCTCTTCCTGTGAAGGCTTTTTTTTCCACCATTATATGACTCAAGCACTGCAGTTTGTGGTGTTCTTAGGCAGAGCAAGGGTGTGGCTATCTTTTAACTAAGTCTAGGCATAAAGTGAGGTGAACCTTGTGTGTGTCTGGGAAGGGGATTCAATCCAAAATAAATGAGAGAAGTGATTCCTTGAGAGCCTTGCCAGCTCATTTCATAATTTTGCTTTCAGTTTTTTAACATAACTGCCTAAATTTTGACTATTACATTTTATATTTAAGCCACAATACAAAAATTACACATAACAGGGACAATATATATAACATTCTGAAAATAGACATTACAGCTGGGTTGATGCGCTTTTCAGCATTACTAATGCTTACCATAATGATAGTAAAACACTACAGAGAAAAATAACAGCCCAGTGAATGCACATATGACACATACAGCAACGATGAGGTTTTATTTTGTCAAAATATCAATGATGCTCAGTCACATTAGGTCTCAAGACAAATAAATGATCAGCAAAACAAAGACAAAAAAAGTCACATGACTTTGTGTTTAACACTCTACCCATCTATATTGATGGACAAGTTACCAGAGACGCTCCAGGCTGTTTGGAAATAACATATGGAATCTAAAAAGTGCCATTTTAAGGTTCAAGGTTCCAAGTAGGTGGTCTTGTTGGTAAGTAAATGCCAGGGATATGTTGTGCATTCCCACCAGATACCTGACCTGGATTCATTTAGTTGAAATGTATGGTGCTAAGCCATGTAAAATTCTTTGGACCAAAGTCCCTAATGAAGTCAGTCATATTGACAGCAGCACGTTGACTTTTTATGTTTCAGCTGAAAGGGTTTCAAGAAACCAAAAAAGTAGGTTGCAGGTAAGAAAAAGAAAACTGTCATGTTTTAATTATGACGGCTGAACATTAGCTCTGAAAACTGACTCTGACAGCATTTCCAGCTCCGACTTTTCCCTAAGGAGGTTCTTGCCTGAGATGAGAAATCAACATCACAAACCCATCCTACAATCTCTAATACTCCTACATCCAGCTAGGCAGACTGCAGACTGTTGGCTGGCCAACAAAAGTCAAAGAAAAACAAAACTGCTTCAGTTGACAGGAAGCCACCCCCTTCCTTTCCCCAGCTGTCTGAGTAGACTCCAGTTTCATGGAGCACCTTGGTGGACTCCTGCTTCGGTCAGAAATCATCTCTGTTTGGGATTACTTTTTGCTGGCCCTTCTCCCTTCTCTCGGTAAACGGACATCATCCTTGACAAAAACAGTCCCTGCACACTGTCCACATTCACACCCAAAATCAGGGACAGGGAAAAAACCCACTTTTTAATTTTGAGGGTAAGCATTTATTATAAAACAGAGACTAAAACGCAGGAGAGCAACAAAGGTGCTTTCTGAGACTACGAGTAATTAGAAATAGAATTTGATCCTCCCACACAGTTGGTAATGGGATCCACAACACCTTAAGAAAATAGTGCAGTAGCATGTTGTCTTTCAACATGTGAAGTGGGGGTTGGTTTCCGAAAAAAAAAAACATGGTGCATCGATGTCTCCTTTCACATATGGTTTCAATTTACCCTCGCTCTGCCTTACTCTCAAAGAGGGGATGAAAAGAAGGGAGAGCACAACTGCAGAGAGGAAAACCCATTGGAGGCACCAGGAAAGCCAGAGAAAGGGCAAGAAGGCAAAAAAACAAAAATGAAAACTACAACCAATAAAATGGTTCATTCAGAAATGTGGTTAAACCAGAGGGCCCCTGCTTTTCCTTCGTGACGTGCTCCCTGGATTTGAAAAAGTTTTCTTCTACAGCAGTTCATGCGAAAGCTGGAGCAATGGTATATCAGGTACGTTCAGGTTACTTGTTTGTGCTATGTCAGAGATCACTAGCAAACCAAAAGAGCAACCAAAGAACAAGAGCACTGTTGCTTTCTCATACTATCCAGCTGTTATGTTATTACGTGTGTTTTAATTTTTCTATTTATCTTACAGTGCTACTTTGCTATGAAGTGGTCAAGATCTTCAGGAATGTGTACATACTGGATCAATGCTCAGCAATGTGGTGGGAGAATCTTTATTCCCAAATGAACAACCACATTACATATTCAACCCCTAAATTGTGCTTTTGTTCCCCCGTTTCAGGACTTTTATTAATCAGAAAATTACCCCTGCTGTGTAAATATACACCAAAATTCCACTGAGTTTATATGGTGAGATGTTGCAATAAGATAAACATCAAAGATGGCTAAATTTCCCAATGCTCTTTCTAGACTAAAAGAAGCTGAATGACGTAACCATTGTGCTTCTCCTGTTTGATCACATTAGCAACAGTGACTTAGCTGTACTGTAACTGACACGACTTCAGGATAATATGCATATTAGTGTCACAGCTCTGTCTTGGCCTTTAAAAGCACATAAAACCTTTATTCTCATCTGTATGCAGTGTTTTTGTGCAGCCTCTCAAACTATTACACACACAACCATTTGAAAGAACTGAGGATTCATGTCTGTCCAAATACTGAGTGTCCTTAGAACAGTCCAGGGAATGCCAAGCACATTTGACAATTGTTTCAAATCATACAACCACCACTAACCTCAAGCATAGTATCTTCAGTTACAAGCAAGCATCATGTAAGTATCCCTGCAGGACTAAAATGTCAGCAGTAACATGTAGTGGTGAATATACCACAAGAAGCATCTGTATTGGGGTAACTGGTTGGTGAAGAGGCTGGACAGTGTACTTAAAATCACACGTGAAGTGACGTAGTAACAGTTTTGGAAAGATGGCATATGGACTTAGACCTGCTATGTTAAATCCATGGTCTACCAAAAGTAGCTGAGACTCACCTCAAAGTTTAATCATCCATGAAACAGCATCTGCTAATGAATTGCCTTGACTCTTTACTGCTGAATTTTGCAGTGTCTGTTGGCTTTTTTGTGTGTGTGTGTGTGTGTGTGTGTGTGTGTGCGCGTGTGTGTGTGTGTGTGTGTGTGTGTGCGCAAATAGCTTGTGCCCAGATGTCTCAGTTCGGTGGAAAATGCTGACTTGAATTTCAAGTTTTTTTTTTTTTTTAATAAAACAAAAGCCACAGACTCCGACATATTTTATAACATTTCCAAACCAGCTGCAGCAGTTGTGGAGCAAGCGATCAAAATGAAGAAAAGCTCACTTCACTTCCTGCATCTGTAGCACTTAGATATGCATGTGTGCCACAGCTTCTATGTACGGTGTTCCTTCCACCCAGCACTAATTCAAACCCAGCCCCCATTTTTCCCCACATGTTTGTAGCCATCATCTTTAAATATCAAAATCATGCCTTTTAATTTGGCTGTAAAGCATGTAAACATCACTTTTAAGTATGACAACCAGAGCTACATCTTGGTTAAGTTACTGTATGTAAACAAGGAGTGATGTGATAGAGTTCATATTCTGACTGTGTGTTTATGCAGGGGAAAAACTGCAGTTAATGCTGCAGCATACTCGTCTGTCCAGGGGCCCTTGACTGAGCCAGGGCCAGCTACCATGTCAATGTCTGAGTAACAGCTGGAAACTAACGCACTTCGAAGAACTGGGAAGGCCTGCAGTGTAAACAACCTCCTCTGTTCCTGCATACCGGACTCCTTCACAAGTTTTTTTTTTTTTTTAAGTTGACAAAAATGTCTAAGGAGATTTGGACTTAAACAAGATTCTTCTGTGAGAGGACAGCCCTGTTTGAGGAGTGTCCTTCCCCAAAGATAATGGGAGCTTGTCCGGTAAACGCCTGTACGAGCAGCCTAAGGGTTTGGAATTCTGTTACACAGAATTTAACAACACAATTTGTAAACATCTGTCAGATCAAAATGTGGCGTAGTCCAACATTTCAGTGGTAGGGTTCCAGTTAAGTTCTTCCTTGTGTGCATCACGTGTATCTGATATTTGGCCTTACTTTAACCTTGTCTTATGAGCAACACAGGAAGGTGTGCATTTATAAGGGAGGCTCCACTTGTGCTTGATAGGTCAACACTATAACAGACACTTCAGCCTGTAGACTGAAAACAGTGCAATTTTAATATAACATTCCTCATCTTCTACATCTAATAGATATAACAGGTGGTAAAGAAGAGACCACAAGTATGGTACATTTCTGCTTTAAATTTGAATATTCCTTGTGTTTGTATTACAACATTTAAATCAACAAAGTAAAATTTAACACAGTGGTCTTAAGAATTTTATCAAGATTAATAATAAACCATGAAAGAAGGTGAACAGTGCCTTAGATTTATACTGTAATGAGAAGTACCTTCATTTTTTAGACATAGCTGTAAAGCTGAAGGCCAGCCATAGTGTTAAGAGGTATTGTTACATATGGTCCACTAATTAGACATGCTAGCTGCTAAATAATATCACCACAGCAAAGAAATAACTTATGCAAGCCTGTTGTAAGTGGTTCTCTTAGCTTGTTTGCCAATGGCTGTTTTTATCTTTTTTATTTCCTGTGCATGCAGAGCCTCAGATAGTGTGAGACCAAGTGCCCTTTTTATGCAGGACTAATGGAGAGCACTGGAGGAACTACAGATCTGAAATCAGCACTGTCTGTCTATGCATCTCTGTGGCACATGCAAAACTTTTTTTTTTTGCATAAATACGGACACTCTTTGTAGAGTTAAGGCTGACAAAACAGGCTTTATGTGCTCCAAAGGCAAACCAGACGAAATGTTTCTCCTGATTCAATGTGTGTACAGAAAAGAATTCTTCTCTTTGACTGCTCGATTATCTGGCACAATGGCTTGGCCCAACTTTGCTTTTTGTGGTCACATACAACGCAGGTTTATTTTTAGAGAAAACACAAAAGAAAAGTCTCTCTTCGAAGCCTCAGGACTTTAGCATGCGGTACTGAACAAAAGCATGCTTCAGTTACATTCCACTATAAGGCACTAACTACACCCAAATATCAAATTTTAAATCATCGTAGCAAGGATTACACTAAATTATGGAGTAAGACATTACAGTTCCCTTGACATGAACCTCCTGCAATGATATTTTGACCATCTCCATCCTTTGTTACAGCAGACAAGCTGCACATAAATTTACATACACCTTGAAATTTTCAGTTGCTCCTACTGGATCACCTATTGCCAACACCATTACTTAAAAGGCAATGTAGATTTAAAACACTTTTGTTTACCAATATCCATATTGTATTCCACCACACAGTACTGTCCCACAGGACACGCTACAGCTTCTTTCTACACATCAGTTTTTCTTTTGAGCCTTTATCAGATTCGCTGATATGGTGTAAATGCTGTCACCAAGGGAAAACTGCATTTACATTCAGGTGTCAGGCATTATTGCAATGGTTCATTTAGATCCAAACACTACCATGAAACAAAAGGAAATAGTCATACTTGCACCTCACTAAAAACCATACATGACTACTGTGCATCTACCTTGGTTTTGGGTCAGTAAGCTTTGAGTCCTGGTGTATACAAAGATGACTTAACCACATTAAAACAACAACAGCATCAAAAATATATAGATATGAGCTCTATATGCTGCAAAGATTATGTTTCTACATAAATCCTTAACACCCTAACAAGCTTTCTTCACCTTTCTGTTACTGATTTTATCAGCAACAATGTTTTATTTAGCCAATTCATGCAAATGGAAGATTTACTACACCATAGTTGTTTCTGCTTATAGTGTTTCCTAATGTCAAAGCCTTATGTGTCTGCGGGTGTGTGTGTGTGTGTGTGTGTGTGTGTGTGTGTGTGTGTGTATGTGAGTGTGAGTGTGTGTAAGCAACCCCTCCCCTTTCTCAGTCATTAAGAGATCTCAGCAGTGGCCTGAGAGCACCCACCCGGAGCATTCTCGCCCTGCTCCATCTGCCTGCCAGAATCCTCCATCCTGACCCCAGCTCGCTGGGGAACAGTTTCACCTTCTTACTGCTTCACATAGCTAACTTACAGAAAACATCTGCAATTTATTGTGTCCTGTCCCTGGACAGATATAACCTGTCTGGGAAAAAAATCATGGTTATGGATTAAAATGCTCCAGACTCTCCAGTGCTTTTCATAGAGCACGCATGCATGTACAAGCACACACACACACACACACACACACACACACACACACACACACACACACACTAGTCTGTGCCCTTTAACCTTACTTATAGAATACAGATGTGCATAACTGGCATTCTTTGTTATAAAGGGGGTTACTCTTTTCCATATGAATTTAGCACTATTTAAAAAATTTGTTCAGGTTGTCCTGACTGTGCATTCTCTGTATGAAGATCAATGGGCGTGGAAAAATAACACGTTTTTGTCATTGCAGATAATTAATTACTAAAAAAGACAGCACACACAAAATGTTTACGTATTAGATGTATTGTGCAATAAAATCCTCCTATGTAAATATCAAAGGCCAACGGAGAACCCCAACCCCACCACTGAGTCTAATCTTAACCTTAAGTGATTATGACAACATAGAGTTCCACCAGAACACTGAGTTTCTCCACTTTACGAAAATCAAATGATGCTTGTGTTTGGAGTTTGTAATGATGTATTGGATTTCATCTGAAAACCGTTCGTCTCCAATATATACGTAATCTCATTAAGATCTTGTCTGTTCAGGGTGTCTGTTAAACAATTCGTCTCAAAATATTGCAACCTAGTTGAATGCATCGTCGAATCCTCATAGTGAATGAGAACTGCATATTATCACCAATTAAGAGTGGTAAAGTAACCCATGGAAAACGACTTGTGTAAAGAATTATCTCATCCATGGACTAACGCGCTGAATTTTAACACGATTTTGACTAAACATAAAACACAAATACATTTGGTACGTCGATCATGCACACCTCCGGTCACCCAAAAACGTCTTAAATATAGTATATATTAATATAAATTTTATCATTTTATTATATAATAAAAATATTTTGTCAACAAAGGAACGAGTTTTAAAGTATTTAATATATAATCCTGTATACTTCAGCAATGTGGGAAAAATAAATGGAAACATTTATTATTATTATTATTAGTAGTAGTA
>JABJVR010000038.1:4499556-4516675 GCA_025773905.1 Chitala chitala | reverse complement strand
TAGTAGTAGTACTAGTAGTAGTACATGGACTTTAAACCTCAGCTACTGCTTAGTTTATATAGTAATCCAAACTGTAACCTTCCACCGGAAATCTACCAGTCTTTGGGCTGTAGCGAGTCACGAACGCACAGTTCCCACCGCTTCAGAAATTCCCTAAGGCGGCAAAGCGAAATTTTTTGTAACAAAATACATTTCATTATCTCTTAGATTCATGAATTAAAAATATTTGGTACCTAGATCTAATGATAAATATGTATGATTCTGTTTGAAATTAGATTTCTTTAATGCCCGTAATTCTTTTATGCACTGCTGGACTGTAACACGCGTTCCAGATTAATCCCCTGTGATGAATAGCATGAAATATTTGGACGCTATACTCTGCAATTCCAGATGTTACTATCTATAAATATAACGCCGACTTCCCTGCGATAAGATAAAACTAATATGTATATTGTTGCATGATATCGAACACCTAAAGCCTTTTAGAATGTTAGGTTCATACCATGTTAATACTGAACTGATGCTTTGCTAGTCTTGCTCACCGTTACAAATACCAAGACCATGCTCAAATATGACGCTAGGGGGACAGTACATGAGAGTAAACTTATTTATCGGCTTTCGTTCGTTTCAAAAGAAAAGAGTTTAGTAATTTTAAACCATTAAGTACAACTACCACAAAACAATTCATGTCTGTCTTAACCCAAAAGGTAACATTAAACTGAAAAAGTTAAAACTGCAACATCAATGTTGCGTAAACAAAGTTTTTCTGTACTTGATGTACAAAATATGTCTATAAACTAGTTACATATATTGTTCACATCTACTTATCGAACTATCACTTTTCAGGGTAAGAAAACTCAGTTTATACGCACACATGCGACAGACAACGCCCCTTTCATATTGTGGCACTTTACAATCTTTAAATGCAGTTTACAGATTGCTTAGACTACTCGTACTAAGTCACATACAATATAGACAGCCATGCTTCCGAGACCTATTACAATAAAACGAGAATTGTGTTTTTTACGTTGCATTGCGGATTTAAATGTAACTATTTTCATTAATTAACGTTTATGATCGTGAAGCAAGCAAGCAAAGATGAATACTCACTGTTTCTAAGTAGACGTTCTGGAAATCTTCTAAAATTAAAAATAATTTGACGTTAAAACCGAGTGATGTAAGTACAAACGTGACTGGAAGAAGAGTAGTAGTACTACAGAAGAGTATTAGATGACTGCTCCTCCCACCTCTATGCATGGGTGTGGTTTGGAACTCATTTGTGTCGAAGATGGGAAAGAAAAAGAAAAGGTATTTTGGTGGCAGGAACCTAGTTTCCAAAATGAGACCTTTGAGGAATGAATCCCCCAAAATTTGTAAATTGCTCGAAATTGACTATATTCCTTTTTTTCTGGCAGTCATGTGCACTTTTTATAGTCATTTCACTTGTTTGCAGGCCGTCTGTTTTCCTGCATTTTAACAATGAAGTAGCGCAGAACTTAAGTGGGAGTTAGATTAACTCTCTGGTACCAGGGCTGACAAACACAATCATTATCGTAAATTTATTTGGGCAATGCACAACAGACCGACGTTAAATAAATAATCGTTCACTAAACATGCAGACGAACAGGTAATGACTCAAACATGTGTAAACGAGAAAAATCTGGAAACAATAAAATAACAGTGTTTCTGTTAAATTACTCATAAGAGAATAATTTGCGCTTCTGTGAAAAGAATGTTGTGTGTTGTTCAAAGTAAATTCGTGGGAACATAACATTTTATTAATGTTAGCTATCAAATCACATGGATTTCCATCTAACAGTAATAAAAATACTGAGAGATCGGTAGCAGGAGTGTAGAAATAGCCAAACCAGTCAGACGCCTTATCCTGTTTCCAGAGATTGTAGAGAAAGGTCAAATCGGGAAGCGAATGGCTCGAGACGAGAGTCATAGGATGTAGTTCGACTGTCAGTCATGGCACAGTTCCAGAAGCGCGCTTTAGAACTTATGCCATGCTTGAGTGGAAAGGTTTATTCTTAACATTAACAACATTTATCACAAAATTGGTTCCAGTTTTTCAGCAATTAATTTTTTTTACTTGTAAACTGAAACATTAAGGGACAAACCAATTTCAATAATAATAAAAACAACAACAACAGATTTTGTTGGCATAAAATCTGTTATATATACACTAACATACCTGGTCGTCATATATGTATACATCCTTAACGTATTTCACTTCCCTGGTTCAACCCCGTTTCTACTACAGTTCCGTCAATTCAGCATTCTATGTAAGATTCTACCATGTCACAAGTGACGTTTCTCTTGGGGAAACCATGTTTTTAAATGTTCCTGTCTTTATTTATTTGTTATATATTTATTTGAAATATTTCAATACTTTAATTTGAAAGAGCTTTGCTTTGTTTATTTTGTTGTATTTGTACATTTGTGTTCTCACTTACAGCCCTGGTTCTTCATCCAGTTTCCAGTACTTGCTCTTGTGCCATAATGTGGCAGTTGCCATCCAATAGGGAAGCAATTCCTCTGAGGATTTGGCAGGTGGCGGACAAACTTGTTCTGCTTCTCTGTCACAGAGTAAGTGGACAACTGTTGTTTGATGCTCCTATTACATAAACTCATGAAAGCAGAAAAAGAGGAAACTGCCAAAGGGACGTATACATTTGTGGAGTAAAATGTCGGTGCTCCATTGTAATGTCCCAGTTTAACTTTATTCCTTTATTGAATTCCTTGTTTTTGTTTATCTATGCTGAGTCTTGTTAACATATACTGTATGCCCTTCTTTCATAAAGCTAAATAAGGATGTAATAGGCAGCATTATACTGCTGTCCTGAAGATACTCCTTTCTGCTTTCAGTCCCATTTGGTGAGAATGGTATAGTGATGGCCCTAACAGCAGCATTAAAACTTAGGCCCACAGTATTTCAGAATTTTGAGTGCAAATGACAGTAAGTCAAAACAAAATAAAATGCATGATACCTTATGTTATTTGTAGGTGACAGGAAAGAAGCTTCCACATCGGTCACACTTATCTCTCTCACTCCACAGTGGGCAATGTGCTGAAGGTTATAGCCCAGTGTAGGAAACAGCAGCACGGGCACCATGGCAAACTGCTGATTATCACTTCCTCATTTTCCCAGAAGGCTGTTCAAACACATCGGTGTCTCAGTTATGAGCTTGCC
Source organism: Chitala chitala (assembly GCA_025773905.1). Lineage (NCBI taxonomy): Eukaryota > Metazoa > Chordata > Actinopteri > Osteoglossiformes > Notopteridae > Chitala > Chitala chitala. The sequence continues at coordinate 4,513,479 of JABJVR010000038.1, read as the reverse complement.
TTACACAGTCCTTAATCCAGGGTTAATCATTTATTTGAAAAGTTCCACTTTCATGTGGCTCTTTTTCAAAGGATCCTTTCATTCTTAGATGAGACAAGAGGGCTTCTGGAACCTCGCAACTACATTTTGGTCTTAACCAGGTCTGTTAGTGTAAGTACGTATTGCCCCAGTAACTTTAACATAACATTTGGTTTGATGGTGATCAGACAGCCATCAAAGGTGACATTTTCTGAATGAGCCCAGGTTAAACCGACAAGACTCAAGAACAAATGTAGATGGACAGCAAGATAGGAAGCCTTTTTACCCATCTACAAAATTTAATGTCTTGCTCCTTCTCCATCATGTTCCTCTATAACAAACAGTAGGAGGTCTGAAAGTATGCAACAACAATAAGTACAGAATTAAAGCTCCACTCTTTATCTTAAAGCAGATTTAACAGTTGGCCGTTTGTCAAACAGTTCTATTCCTTATTCACTGAGTTGGACACCACCTTTAACGAACAGAGCACCCTTTCATATTTAATTTGCATATATTTTCCCATACATTTGTTTAAACCTGCTGACTGTTTTGATGCACAAGGTCAAGCATAATGGTGAATGGTTTCAGCAATTCTTCCCATGCATTATACTGTGTATACAATTCACTATGCTCATATAAATAGATCTGGTCTGTGTACAATGAACATGTCTCTATGGATATATAGTCATTTTTTCAGTTTTTGAGAGTTAATTGCAACTTGCCAATAATCTCTGGCAAACGAACACAGCACTTCAAAAGTGCAATTAAATGCAGACTTTCCCTATATATAACAGCAATACAGGAGTAAAGTATTTTTATTTTTAATTATATACAGCCATGTATTTTAAAATGTAGAAGACCAGCGTATCCAGAATGCTGGAGAACACAGGAAGTACACCAGTTTAGCTGGGCCACTCCCAGAATGGAAAAACAGGCTACTGCTGAGCTCTGACGTACACAACCAGCTAAAGTAATTGATATTAAAATCTGGCTTTTTAAAAAAGAAGACTGCAAAATACAGTGTTCTTTTCCTAGGAAGGTTTTAACTAAGGAGAAGACTTGTGAACAGTCTGCAGTGATAAGTCCTGCATTCCATGCATGTACAGCCCTTGGCCTTGTATCTGTACCAGTTCCCCTGAGGCCTGTCCAACGGGATAATGTGGGCCTTCAGCCAAACACAAGAGAAGTGCATGCATCCGTTCGTGATGCTGGTCATGCCCCTGTCCATGTTCAGCAGGAATGCTTCCCTTGACCCTTTCATTATTTGAAGTGTAGGTCTCTCGTGACACTGTGCGTCACGTTATTACCTCACCTTCCCTCTTGGGGATTCCTTTACAGTCCCGTTCAGGAGACACAGTTGGAGAACCAGACACAGTCCCCAGAAGCTTCCCACGGCAGATGTTTTCATCTATCCTCACTTGGTAGTGTTTCTGTGGGATTCCTAACCTACCTCTGTCCATGTCAGAGAAACTGTGACACCAGCCCCCTCTCCCGGCCTCTAAATTAAAAATAAAATGTGTTTGGTAAGGTCCTCATTTACACAGCACGTTTAACATTTCCCATATAAATAGTGACCCTCCTTGCTGCTGCAAGAGAAACTAGATGTTAGGAATTGGCACCGTTAGGGGTGTGACTGCTGACATGACGACAAGGACCATGTCTTTGTGAGGAGCCACAACAAGATCTGGTGAACCACGTGAGCTACGCCCCTGAGCTGTTTAATAATGTCTGTATGAAGGCTTGTGGTACTGCAGACAAAGGCACTCTACATAGACATTCTAACCAAGAAGATCACCATGTTTTAAATTTAGGGTTTATTGATCATAATCTGCCACTCATAGGTAAAATAAAACAGGTTGTCTTAATCGTGTTTTTCACCCTTACCTCCTCATACTTGTATTTTGGTTTATGCAAGAATAGCAGTATGTTCTAGAAGTGAAAAATCAAGTCACTTCCTTCAAGTCACTTCTTCAAAAAACCTTTTAAGATGTGAAGCAGCAAAGTTGCTTCTTTCCACTTGCAAGCAATCAATGTCTTGTTTGTCTCACTCCTTCTGAAAGATGTCACTGGCAGAACTGATACAGTGTGGTGTAAAAAGTACTTTATTGTATTTAAAAATGCATAAAGTAACAATCAGATGTAGCGATAAATCAGGAAATACTCGTGTCAAGACATTTTTGTGGTACTTCTGAGAAATGCGTAGCGTTTGTTTAATCAAGTTAAAGTGTTTTGTTGTCACAATTCTGGCTCAGCCACCATGACGCCGACACTTCGGAGACTCGATTCTGCATTGTCAGTTACCATCAGCAGTACTGCCAAGCCTGAATACAGCACATAGTGACAGAGGCTGTGAGTGATAAAACTGTCTGGACCTGGAAAATGTTGTAGCGGGCCATGCTGCATGTCTCTGTGAGAACACCCAAAAAGGCAACCCGCCCAAGGCAGTCCCAAAAACATGTGCTTTCTACACAACCCATATTGCTGCAGTTCAGTGTACAAGAAACAAAAGTACAGTTTGAAAGTAATTTCATTTCTTTTAATGACAATATAAAACTTATATTCACTACATAAAAATGAGTGCATTGACAACCTTTCAAAATTTTAGATAAATTATAGGCTATTTTTTTCCTATTTGCACAGCACTTGTGCTAGAAGTCTGAGGTAATTGTTTGAAAGGGTTTGCAGATTTCAAGTGGATGTGCTCTGGAAAACATTTACATAGTGAATTTTTGCCCACGAACACTTTTAAATAATAAAATTAGTTCTATATGGTTTTGAAAAATGAACACAGATGACATAATTCTATGTCATAATAAAGATTCTGCTGTTGCAATATAGCAATGTTTAAGCTTCCATGTAATGATAATGTGTCTTGTGTCTGTTACTGTAAGTGCATGTGCTGTTTCACTTCTCTGTGTAGTTTTGAATTCAAATGTGTTTATGGGTAGGGAGGCACTCTGGCTTTTTCTTAACTTCCCATTCCATCTTATACTACCCTGAGCAACAGAGCTTGTTGTTTTTCAGATGTTACATAAACTCAACACTATTTATGATTTGCAACTTTGGCACAAGCATAAAGAAAATACTTTACTAATTTCAGTTTTAATAAGCACGAAACCAAATTTGCACTTCAAAACTTCCATGACATTTCTGTCAAAACAGCAAATAAAAAAGTGTGAAGACCTCATGGCATCAAGGTGTTTCTGAAAAATCCTTGCTTTCTGAAAAAGCCACGTATCATTTCACAGATGTTGGAGGCAAAACAACACCGTGCATCACCTGTCTAGGCTTCTGTTAGCATGAAACGGAACATCAATTTTGCATGCTCTCTCTGGTTCGTGAGATGAGTATGAGCTGTAGCCTTGAACTGTTCTTTCACAAAGAGAGTAAAGGCCTACTTTTCAAAACAACACGAGGCAGCATTTTATGGTGCACAGACAACTGCTGAAGTTCATTTGCACACACGAGTACAATTTGTATACGCAACAAAACGAGCCGTAAAAAGCAACATTCGCAAACGCAGGCGACACAGCATCTCGGTAAAAACACAGATACTGCTGTTTTTATTCTAGTTTAAACAAAAACACCAATCATGAACAAATGTGATTCACAGGTGGATCCTGCATACATCAGCACCACCAGAATGTTACACTAAGAAGCATTACCTCGTTTTTTTTGAGGTACTGGAAAAGTCCAAGGAAAACCACAAAAACAAAATTAGGCAGAAATACCACACAAAGAGGAAGGGCCAGATTCAACAACCCATAAGCAATCTGGGTAGCAGTGAACATCAGATGCACCTATTCTTTTCTTCAAAGCTATTCTGGTTTAAATGCTGAATTGGCATGACAAACCTGTGTTATGCTGTCATGTAGAAAAAGCTGAACAACCTGTTGTCCTGTTAAACCCACCAGCTTTTTATAATGTTTGAACTTGGCACACTTTCATGGCTGTGTGAGAGCGCCGTCACGCCTCTGTGGCAGGGAAGCAGGGGAAAAACAGATAAAGAAGTGAGCACCACAGGGAGTCTCAGAGGACAAGGCAGCGTCTGGTTCTGGATGAAGGGATCACACTGCAGGCTGCTGAATGGAAGGATTTTATTTGCAGATAGGGAGAAAGTGAACAGTGAACATCACCCACTAGGAGGCACAACACGTGGTCACGCAGCCGGGGCTGGCCGGGGAAGGTGCAGCAGAGTGCCAGGCACAACTCCTCAATGAAGAGCAAGTGGGCCTTGGTGAATACCTCCCTCTTCAGAAGGGACTTGGTCTCCGCTAGCTGCCTGAGCTCCTGCTGGGTATTGGCCAGTTTCTCTCACAAGGCGGCTTTTGCCTGGCTGATGCTGATGTAGTAACCTGGGTGAGGAAGGGAGTAAGAGAGACAAGAACAGGGAGTTAAAAAGGGGGCGTGGAAGAGGTACAAGAATACAGAAGAGTTGGAAAAGAAGAGGGAAAGACAAGAATAGACAGAATGGAGATGATGAGAGACAAGAACAGAGATTCAGGAAAAATCAAAAGGAGACAAAAAGTCAGAAATGCCAATACGGCATTTCATGGATTTTAAATGTACTGTTTCATAACTCTGAAAACTGAAGAGCACTACACATACAAATCAAAACACTAACTTGCCATGGGGAGAAAAAACTGCAGAGAGCTAATCTGCACTAAGGGGGGCTGGACTCAACTGTTATGAACTAACTTGCCCTGGGGTGACAGTGTTTCACTCAGGTTTTGCAACATTAACTTGTCCTTGTCGGGTGGGGGATTGTGCACATCATCTGGGTCACTGACCTGGTGTGGGCCACATCTCCGCAGAGCTCCATGCTGGGACGCCAGCTCCTCTCGCGCAGCCTGCTCTAAGCCAGGAGCATGGCCCATAGTTTGTCCTGGACTGCCTTCTCCAGCTGCATCGTGCTTCTTTCAGACTGGGAGATCTCCTGTTAGACCACCACATGTAAAGTGCACTACTCACAATACACAGCCATTTAAACATCTCATAACAGGTTAGGCTAGTATAAACCAGGGTTTACTGCAGGGCCAATGGAAAGGGCAGGCTCTGAGGGAGGAGTTGTGGGTTTGATGTCAGTGTAATGCCATTACAATGTTCACAAGTATGAATCAGCCTGTGATGTAAAATACTCAGCATTGAACAGTCATACACTACGGGCAGTACTGCAGGATATTCTGTTCACACTGGCCTCACTTGGACCTAAATGACATGCTTCCCCTTTCACTGGACATTTGTACTGCTTAGGAGAGAATCAACTAAAGCCATGACAGCCTAGTGGGGATGCTGGACTTTCCCATTATGGGGATTAGCAGCACAGCCTTCAAATGAGCCTGGGTGGGTGGGGGGTAAACGGGCCAGAACGATTGTGGGGAAAACCCAGACCAGTAACAGAATGAGAAGGCATATGACCATTACTCCCTCACAAATGGTCTAGGCTGAGTCACTGCAGAGTCAAAGTGACAAAAGAATGGCAGAAACGAAACTCCCACATAACAACTCCACTGTTCACTAGACATTGTGATGGCGGATAAATTGATTAAACATACATTCCATCTAACAGAAATCATATTGTTGCAGAACAGGGTGAGGCAGGCAAACAATAACAGTGGATGCTATTAAGCTCATCTTTGTCAGCCTCAGGAGCCGTAAGTGACTTGTCAGTGTAAGAGGGGTCTGTTCAAGCACATCAGCAGAGTCTCCTAAACAGCCATGAGGAGCCAATAGCGTCACTCGGCCCATGAACTTAACAATGGGAGGCGTTGCCATTACAGCGGTCATTAATTATGAAACCAGAAGAACAAATCAGTAGACCCTTTATGCAGTGTTAACAGTGGACAGCTGTCAGCACATTCCTTGCTTTTTCATAATTTTCCTAAAATGGAACCCTGGGACGCTGGAATGTGTTCTTAATTCCAGAATGAGAATCAGTTGGGGATACAGGGGCATCAGAGGACATTTCTTAATCCTATTATCAAACCAGCTGTAGGTGCCAAAATGAAAAGGTGCTCGTTTCCAACACCACAGTTGGCCCGGTTTAGTGACCACAGTCATAAAGATTAAAATAAGCTTGAGACAGACAATTCCTTTACTTTTTATTGTCCTCCGACCATGAAGCACACAACCTCAAAGTCTGTCAGGCCCTGCTAGACTGAGCAGAAACCGTGAATTCTATTTCACAGTGACAAACAAAACTTTCGAGGCCACGATGAATTTTTGCATGTAAACCATAAAGCTTTGTCACATTTTAACATACATATTATATTAAAGAAATGACTGTAGCCTCACTGTTTAATAAATAAAAGTATACCTCTTGTTTGTATTTGTATGCACATGGCCTTATATTGTATGCCACTTCATAAATATGTGAAATGTTGATTTCCAACATAGCTGTGCCCATCAACACAGAATTATGGGATTTGCGGCATGCTCACCTTAGCCAGGTGAGCCTGCAGCTTCTTCTTGGCCTCCACAGTCTTTCAGATGTGGCTGATGAACGCTAAGTTCACCCTGCTGTGCTGGCTCCACATCTCTTTGGACGTAACGTCCACAACCCGCTCTGCCTCATGCTGGACTTTGAAGGCTGATGTCCTTTCGCTCTGGGACTTCAGTACAATGTCCTTGAAATGTTTCCCATGTTTCTGGCACTGAAATGCTGTTAAGAAAAGGGAATGGCTCTGATGACTGAAGGCCAGGCTAGTCAGCGGTCACCAGTGGAGGCCACCTGCCAGCTAATGCGCCTGGCCATTGTCCTGAGGGGTGTAGCATGTGCATAAGAGTCGAGGCAAACATTCTCACACCACAACCACAGTTTCCTTATGTGTTTCACCTGTGATGTTACCACTGTGAAAGTGACAAAACACACAACAAATCGCTCTTACAATTTCACAGCTGTCGGGTTCACAAGAATGGTGAGGAGGACGCTAATCTTCCTCACAATGAGAAGCAAAAACATGCTCTCTGATCAAAAAATGACCAGGCAAAGCACAGTGCTTTGCGGGAACCAGTGGATGACAGCTTGCTGTCTGCAAGATGGTGGCTCACGTTTTCCAAGGATAAGCTCCTTGTTCACCTGCACAGGCTCCCACGCTCTGTCTGTGGCATGTGTGGGAGACGGCACAGCTGCGCAGTTAGCGCTGTTCAATAAACAACACAGTCACCCAGCTGCACGTATTTGGGAGGCAGCAGAGCTGCGTACAGTTCAGGACCGATGGGGACAATGTGAACACAGGTTAGTGAAAGAAGAGTTATGTTAAAATTCCACCAGCACTACACTTCCACTGTGGACACATGGCACAAGTTCAAACGACCATCATAAACAGTGAAAGGCAGCACCACCCCTAAGTCTAAAGCCTCTTCAAATTGATTTGTTGCTATTAGACTCATTTCTCACTGGCTTTTACATTTCATTCCAGGACATGGTTTTCAGCCAACTCCAATGCATGCCCAAAGCCATTCCTAATTATGAACCAATACTAATTCCATGTCACTGATCACCTTAATGAGTTTAGTAATCCTAAATTGGAACAGAGTACACATGGACCCACTGGGCCACCACTCAGGACTGACCCACAGTGGAATGTTCAACTCAAAAATGTCATCTAGTTACTTATAATGATGGCTCTGCTTTTTTTCCCCCATTTTCACCAAGCATTATTAAACATTTTGTTTAATTCAGCAGATGTAAAATTTCAGCATTAAAAAACAAAACAGGAAAAAAGTGTAAAGAATGATATCCAAATACAAATTGATGATGCAATTATGGTTTACATCATGCATTTTTCAGTAAAGTTTTTCCCTGTCCCCCCCCCCCCTCTTTCTGGCAGGTACAGTTAAGAGAGTTAATAACAGGTTCAGGCTCAGGTTCAAAGCAGAGCTGCAGGGCCCTGATGTGTTTTTTGTTTAAACAGTCTGGCTGTACTGCAGACCATACAATCCTGCTCGCTGTACTTGCCCAAAACACAGGAGCCGACTGTGGACTACGGGGCGGTGCATTTCACACAGTTGACGGGTTCCACACAGAGAGTGTCTCGGATTACCCTGCGCCTCCTGGCACAATAACCATGAGAGAGGGTTTAAAGTTAAAATAAAAAACACCTGCTAATAGGGGTTATCATGTTCAGTGTGAGACTGGGGTCTGTACCCTGTGTACATGTCACTATGTGCATGGAAACACTTTGCACAAACACAGTCTTCCAAAAAGGAAATCAGCCACACACTAATCCACCCAGGCAAATGTTTTCATATTCGCTTTCTGTATCCAGAGAAAGCCCCCTCCCCAGCAAATGTCTGTGGTACTGATTTGAAGGAAAACTTACAGCGTTCCTCTTTTCTTCAAAACAAGACACAAAATGGGTATAAATAAAAAGATGGTAACAAGAAAAAAAGGTTTGCCACCAAACTCCTTCAAACTACTTGCAGTACCCAACAGCTCAGCCTTTTTTATTATTAGTCTGACATTTTGAACAGAAACATCTGTAAGCGTGCTATCCCTCAAAGAAGTAGGGGGAATTGGGTGGGGGGGAGGTAAAAAAAAAATTGTTTCGGAGCTGGCCATGCATGAAATAAACTTCCTACAAAGAGGAGAACAAATGGACCATTTAGTCTTTTGTGATTTAAAGGCCTCAAAGGATCTTACACTTCCTCTCCGTTGCAGATCTCCAGGTCTTACTTTCAGAAAGAGGAGTTCATCGTACTGACCTTGTGTCTAGTGTGGTCAGGCTGGGGTAAAAGGTGATGGCATTGCTGTGGTTGCAAAGATTATGGCTTCTGAGACAATGGTTTCTGCAGTCAATCTCATAGGCAATACGTCTGTTGTTGAGGTCCTACTCCAGACAACTCTGGTCCTTTCCATTTGCCCTGTTGCAGATACAGAACAAAAGTAGTTACTTACTCAGTCTGCATTTTAACTTTGTCCCTGACTCTTTCTAAATTTTCGTGGCAGAATTTAATCACAATGACAAAAATGTGAAAACAATTGTTTGTGAAAGAGTGCTTGTTGACAATAAAAAATAAATTTATAAAAACGAGGAAAACATTCCCAGTAAAATATTGCCCTTCCATGTGTTGCTTGCAGTATTAGGCAATACAGACATAAGACTGCCTCATACTGTATCTGTTATTAATGTAGAGGCTTTCATTCACATTGTCATACTTTGTTCAGCTTCTCTTCCACGGTCACCCGATCAGAGCAAATCCTATTGGAAAAGGCACTCGCGAGAGGTCTGAAAGATTTAATTGCATACCTTAACGAGTATGATAGTTATTATTATTATTATTGTTACATTTACAATCAATTGAACAAAATTAAGTACTAGTAATAATTACAAACAAACAGATCACCATAATATTCAACATTAACTATAACTAAAATAGTAATTAAAAACACACGTCACCTGTAACAGACCCTGTCTATCCAATATGGCTCTATTGAGTCAGACATGGACTTGCTTGAGCATCTTTGAATCTTGGACAAGTTGCTCTAGTTTATATTTCATCTTGCTAGTCCAGAAAGACATGTCTAAAATCCTCTCACCTATCTGTATCTTTGTTTCATCCATCCATCATCTCAACTGCTTATTCCTGGTAAGAGTCACAGGGGAAGCCTGGAGCCCATCCCAGAGCACATAGGGCACAGGGCAGGGCACCAACCCACCACAGGGCACGCGCACACACACACACACACACACACACACACAACGAGCAATTTGGACACACCAATCAACCTAACCTACATGTCTTTGGACTGTGGGAGGAAGCTGGAGCACCCAGAGAAAACCCACCAAGCACAGGGAGAACATGCAAACTCCACGCACACAGACCCAAGGAGGGAATTGAGCCCCTGGCCTGGAGGTGCATGGCAACAGTGCTAACCACCACGCCACCATGCCGCATCGAGTTGATTCATTTTTGTAAATTGATCCTTGTGCTGGATCATTTTAGATACTTCTATCCTAAAATGCTCGGCCTCCGTACGAATGCTGTCCGACTGCCTGTAATTGGCGGCATTGTAGCGGAACCACTCTTCTGAATTAAAGATGAGAACCCAAACCTGTGGTCGTAACCTCTACATTTCTTTGATTACCAGATGTAACTCTGTCTTTGGGGTTTGTCGGGAAGGAGACACAGAAATTATTTGTGTTTGGAGAATCCTTTGAGTCATCATTACAGCGATCTCTGATATTGAGTGATCGCGTAGTAGTTGGCCGGGAAAAACGGTTAGGTTTCATTGTTTCACGGTCCATGTTTTTGTCAGATTTGAGATTACACACTGGCGAAATGCGTGTGTGTCATTCAGTTGTTAGACGCGTTCTCAGGTTCTGGAACCACGCGTAGAGATGCGTGAAAACATAAGAGAATCTAGAACTATACTATGACGTACGCAGAACTATTAATTGTCGCAATAATACTACTGTACAATATTTAATCTTGAATAGAAAATAATTCAACAAAAAATTCAGTTGTAAATTCGGTGAATTGCCGAAAGCAGAGTGCAATAATAATAATAATAGACAAATCAGCAGTTCAAGTAAGAGCACTGACAGGTTATAGATGAGTAGAATACAGCTTAGTAATACTTCGGCAGCCAACGTTGATGCATCTAGGAGAAAAGGACATGTTAATAAAGAGCAATGCAAAATAATTTTCAGAACCCTGAAAAGATCACTGAAAACCAAATCATTCATCACCCTAAAATTTAGCTCCGCATATATAATGACCATGTTGCATACGATAAAATTTGACGTTTTTCATAACTTAATTACTTTTCACATGGAAATTCTAACACTGCATAAGAGTACTGTACATTATTATCTTAAAATCTTAAAAGTTGTCTGAAATGGTGGCTCAGGATATATTTTAATTCTGCACGTTAAAATGCATACAGTGTGACTAAAGTGTAAACTGATTTTAAACACTTAATTTGTACCTTTTCTATGGCGTACTAACATTATTATTCATTATTTCTTAGCGGCTTGCACTGGTAATTTCTTTCCGTGAGAACAGGAACTATATACACTGGGATTAGTTGCCGAGGGACGGTTATAAAGTCCGCGCTCGGTTAGAAACACTACGATAGAGAGTTAAACGATGGCGGATGTACCGAGTGATGCTCCAGAACGTGAGTGTCTCCATGCCGTGCAAATTATTCAGTATCAATTTACTGAACGTATAATGAGATAATAAATGGATTGAATTGGCGTTTGTTCATTGTTGCTCCGTCTTAGCAATCAATGATGTAAACATATGAAGACATCCAAAGTTATTAGCATAAACATAGTTAACCATTCTGTTGTCTTTATTAATTGACAGCAGTTTGTGTTGTTTTACTACACATGTCCTTGCTTAATTTCTCGGCGAACCGTTGTTAACTAACCGATATTTGTCGCTGCTGAAATGTATACACTTGAAGAAATTACTCATTGCATGTCAGTTAAAAAAGAGCTGGCATACCTTAATAACAATGACGTAAATTTGAAAACCATTATGATGATGGTATTCGTGGGAGAGCCGGTCATTATGTCAGGTTGTTTACAACCATAAAACATACTTTACTTTGTTGGACCACCTTTTATCGGCCAAAGCATGGTCCTAATTTGGCATACTGTAGTAAGCCGTTGTTTGCCTTTAAATGATTACGAGTTGATATAACTTCTGTGTTAATTTTTATGCTTAACTTGAGTCGAAGGAATGTTGACTTTGCCGTTTTCGAGTTTACTTTATTTGCCTAATTACACTACATCATAGATAAACAAACTGGGAAGACTTGGAAGTGTGGTGAGTGTGCTGATCAGTTGTATTGACTGATTAAAAAGTAAATTAAAACCATCCTCCTGAACCAGTGACTGCCCACATGTAAAAATATAAAAGCACCAACTACAGAACAAACACATGCAGCATTTTTATGTATATCAACTATGTTATTCAGATATTTCTATATCAAAGTTGATTGTATTTGGCTACAGAATGGATTCTGATTTGTGTTATGGTAGCCTATTTTTTTTCTTTTCTATCTTTCCCAGACTGCCCAGGGACCAGCAGTGAGCAGGCTGGGAAAACGTCTGCTTGCCAGGGATGTCCAAATCAGAAGCTGTGTGCATCAGGGGCAGCAAGTGCTCCTGATCCTGGTACCATTTCCTTGTTCATGTAGATCACACTGTTCAAGCACTTCTGTCCACCTTCTCACTTATTCAAAATTAATTTCTAAATGTTACATAATATATAAATGCTCTTTTAACTGGAGCCTTTTGAACTTAATGGATACTGCCCAAGGGGATTGTGGTAATCAGATGACAGGGATAGTACTCAGTGTGTCTAATGGTGTGGCAGAAGTGTGTTGTAGTCAAGTATACAGAATAGCTCAATCCATCTGACCATTCATGTAATTTTTCTCTCCGCCTCCCCACTCTTTTTTTATTTTTTTATTGAAAATGGCAGCAATAGAGGAAATCAGGCAGAAGCTGGCCAATGTGAAGCACAAGATCCTGGTTCTGTCGGGAAAAGGCGGTGTTGGAAAGAGCACCTTCAGCGCACAGCTCGCACGCGGCTTAGCAAGCGATGGGTCCACAGAGGTGATGTCCCGTCTTGTTTTGTTACGTTGTGTGACCGAGTACAAGGCTGTACTGCAGTTGGGTTTGTGGCCAAATTGCAATAAAAGGGGGGGCGCGCGCGTGAGTAATTATTTCGGCAAGATGGTGACCAGACAAGATGCTGACCTGCATATAATCTACGGCAATTTGTTGCGAAAGGCGCTATATAAAAATAAATTGAATTGAATAATCCACCAAATTTCTCCATAGAAGTGAATTTCTGTGGAGTTTATTGTTTTTATGGTGCTCCAGATAGACATGGTGGAGGGGTGTAAACTGCATTGTGTTTCCTAAATCACTTCCTAAATCAGTTTTGCAATGCACAGTAAAGGACTGTGGTTTCACCTTAAATCCCAGCTGCTTTCATGTTGGTAAACTATAAGTTTTTTGTTTTAGCTTCTTTGTAAGTTGCGTATTTATAAAGAACGCTTCGGCTTCTGTTGAATTTTGTATGCTTAATGTGACAGATGGAAGTTCTGCCGCACTTTGTGGTCTTGAAAAACACATTCTCTTTTATAAAGTATAACGCAAAAGCTTTAATACAGAGCTGCTAATCAATTTGTTTCCTTAACATCATTTTTTTCTGGCTCAGCTGAGGCACACGAGCATGGTTCCTGAGAACATTGGTGTGGATTTTCATTGAGCAGGTCTCTCACTTCAGTTGTGTTGCTATGAAGCACGCAAAGGGCACTGTTCATATTAAATGATGCATTAAATTCCACTGCATGCCAGTGTGAGACCTGCTTGGGCTACATTTTACAAGGCAAGCCATGCATCTGGGTGGCTCACCTTTGACATGCTTCAATGAGTTTAAATAACCCCCTACAAGTGTTCTTGCTCTGTTTTCCTCAACTGCTGTTGGCGGCCACCCTTTTGGTCCCAATTTGGAGGCTGTCTCAGTCTAGATATTGCTCAGGGGCGTTGTTACTTTACCACTGCCTTGTAAAATTGCCCCCCCCCCGAAGAGCAGCAGAACCATAAATGTGGGAAAGGCAAATGGTGAGTAGGAACATCCTGTTTCACTTCTTCCCTTTTTTTTTTTTTTCTCCCCTCCCTCTTCCTGTTTATAAAGGCAGAGAGTCAGGGAGCTACATGTAAATGGTTTTTTTTTCCTGTTGTTGCCATGGTGAGCAGCTGTTCCAAGGAAATGGAACTGAACTCTTCCTCAAAGCTAACTGATCAGTTGTCCTCTTTGTGAACCCACAGAAGATGTCACAAACGCACTGCATTGTGTGGTGTGTGTGTGTGTGTGTGTGTGTGTGTGTGTGTGTGTGTGTGTGTGTGTGTGTGTGTGTGTGTGTGTTTATATGTG
>JABJVR010000038.1:4468564-4493521 GCA_025773905.1 Chitala chitala | reverse complement strand
CGGTTTGAACTTCAGCAAGTCGTCTTCACCACATCTAGATGCCTAAATGCATTGAGTTGCTGCCATGTGATTGGCTGGTTAGCAATTTGTGTTACCAAGCAATTGGTGAGTGTATGTGAAGAAAGATTTGTAAATCGTTGCATTTTGTTATAGTACATTTTACAAAACATCCCATCTTTTTTGGAATTTGGGTCATATATGTTACAACAAACTTTGATCTCTGCATTTAAGCCATTATCCTGAAGGGGGTGGGGGGGCAGCCACATCCAGTACCCAGGGAGTGAGTGTCTCGTACAAGGACACATTTGAGTTGGGATTCAAGCCAGGGGACTCCTGTATGCCAGCCTGATGGTCTGCCCATTGAACTACCAGACTCCTTTTGTCTCAGTTGTGTACTAAAGTTACAATAACAATTTTACTTATAAGAATGTATTTAAAAATTCTTAATTGAATCAGTAATAGAATTTTTTTTTATTGTTGATTCTAGTACCTGTTTTGAAATCAGAGCAGTACATTCCTTGCACGTAATGACTCCAGTGTGGGAAGTGTTATCTGTAATTATGTAACATAATTGGCAGGGACTCTTTTAAACAAACACATACCTTTTTGTTTTGATAACATTGGTTTTTTATGCAAATAAAATGTCTTCCTCATTAGTGATGGTATTTTTTGGAAAGTTAAAGGGTACATGATGCACCATTTTCAGCAATCCAGATGCTCAGTCTTGTGCTGTTTTTATGAAATTAATTGTGTTGCAATACAGTCTGTCTTACTGAATGAGATTTATTGTGTATATGGTTCACTTTTTCCTGTTTCACACAATGACATCAATGTCTTCAAAATAGTTTGTGTACATGACAGTTTATTTCTGCACCAGTGGCAGACAAGTACACCGGGTTTTCACTTCAGTTGGCACCATAATGTTCATACGACACTGTGGAATTGTACATAAATTCCACGATTTCCCTAAAATTAGCATGCTCTTAATTTGGTTACTTTGGTACTTTTCGTGTTGCAGTGTTCAGGTGTGGCTTTGACTTGCAGAGGAGCAACAACAAACCTGGCACGTATTGTCACTGTTAACATTCCGGTCCAGTGTTGAAACAAGAAAAGAGTGAAGTGAAAAATCGCCTTTGCTGACTATTTAATAATCTTCTTATAGACATTTTCCCAGAAAATACATGTGAAACTTCAACTCCATTCTGCGTCCACAATAGGAAAAAAAAAGAAACCCGAAGTATAAAAGCCTGGAGGCAGCTTTCTCTGTTCATATGTTTTGCTGGATGCTAAGGAGCAGAAGCGTTAGGGGTGTATGGATCTCACCGTGCTTGCAGTGGGTTGTCCAGCTCTCACGTTCAATATTCACCTGCTATTCGCTGTGTCAGTGCTGATGTGACTCCCAACCTATTAGTCCAACTGTGGCTGAAACACAGAGCAGCTCAACCTACCAAAGAGAACACGCTGGGTGCACAGACGGTACATCTCCACCAGCCACAGACATGATACCCTTCGACGATGTCCTGGGCCAGGTGAGGAGGAGGCTGAGGGTGGCCTCATCCAGAGAGATCCAGCTGCTCCTTGTGGAGCTGGCCGAGGCGCAGGTCCTCTCCCGGGACTACTGTCGATCCCTGGCACAGGAGAGGGACACGGAGGATGTGGCCCGCCAGATATCGCTGGCTGTGTGGCAGAACTGGGAATCCTGCTGCGGACCCATCCAGGCGGCATTATACCGTGTACAGGAGGAACGCACTTCCTCCCCCGGTGAGTCAGCGCGCTCCCCCGGCCCTGCTGCACCTTTTTCGTCATTGCTCCTTTCCATTTCTGCCTCCTGCTAACTTGTGTGTCCATCCTGTGCCATTTGCTCGGTGAACTTGCACTGCCAGTCATTGTGAGGGTCTTTTTTGCATCAGCAGCTGGAGTAAAAAATTGCCTAACACAGTTAACAGGCATGGTTAACATGCATGCCTAAAGAAAAACACCACCCCCAAGTCTGACATGCAGTTTGTGGTTGAATTAACAAGTAAAATTTGAATATCACATTTTTGCTTTGCATATTTTTGTAGCTTTCATTTCACATCACCTCAGTGCTGATAGACTTTGTGGCTCAGAAGTTATTCTTATTTTACCTCTAAGCTGACACATCACATCTTTGCCATTCCTTAAAGCTGAAATGGATACAAGGTGACAGAATTTGTATCAAGACCTATTTCGTTTTTTATGGTGGACTTACATTCTACAAAATTATGTTGTTTTGTGGTTTTAGCTCAACTTTCTTCTCAAATTAGTAAATTTCTAAACTGTGGCTTCTCATGTTACAGTTATACCGCTTTTTTAATCTGGCGTTGTTTTAAAACGTCAGCCTAGGAACTCCATGTAAAAGACTGAAAATTAAGAAAACTCATGAGCGAGCACCTGCAAGTGCATAAGTCAGAAAGACCTGTCTTTCCAACCGTTAATTACCAATTGAAAATGAAACCATTTACACAGTGACGGCTGAAGCCGCGTCCTCACTATTGAAGCTTCTGAATTGAAAAGCTCAGCCACGCAAGGATAGGGTGTCTCGTGTTTTGAACATGTCTTTTTAAAAAAGGGAATAATAAGAAAAGAAAGAGTGGACCAGGACCGCACAAATACCAGGTAAGAATCACGCTTATATTGGACATTAACATTAAACAGGGTGATGTGCGCATTAGCGAGTTTTAATTATTATTATATAACTATTCAATTTTGTTTATTGTTTTCCGTTATTTTATAATTTTATTATTGTTATCATTTTTTTGTATTTAGTGATTAAAATTAAAAACACGTTTAAGATAGCCAGGTAAAGTCTTCAGGGGAATTCCGTGTACCCGTAGAGGCGTTAGTGCCCACTGCATAACGCAGTTGTACGGAGCTCAATTGACTTTACATTTTTTTAGTTTGGAGTATTTGTTTTATTTTGCGTTTAATTTTCTTACGTTTCCCCTCTTGACATCGCACATGTATGTGTGTGTTATAAATTAATTACATTTTCTGTCAGCGGTAATGGGACTGAAAGTTTTCGATACGCACGCACTTTCTTTATTGTCTAGTTCGGACTTTTTCTTTATATCAGTTTCATTTGAGTTATTATTCAACTGAAAATCTGAAATGCGCCCATGCTACTGTATTGAGTCGATGCGGTGTCAGCGAAGTAATCTGCTCAAGGTGTTTTTTGAGCCAGTAAGGCAGCTGTTTTATGCTAACACTTTCACGCTATGTTACAGATATAAAATAACGTGAAACGCGCTCGTGTGAACTAAATTTGTTGCATTGCACGTTTCTGCTCGTGTGCGACCTCTCCAGACTACAGTGTGCACTATCAAATGCTGCAAGAACAGTTTGGCTTTAGCAAGCATTCATATCGTATTCTCATCACCTGCAAGTGATCACAATTTCAATAACTGTGACGCTACGGGATAGCATCGCATTGACCCGTGGTTGTTAAATCAGATGAGCAGGTTGGCTAAGAGTTCCTCTTCAGCAAACGATTTGACTATACAGCAAAAAATGTTGACAGATGACTAGTGTAGATGGCATATTTTAAATACCATTTAAAATTACCAGAGGCAATAATTCAGAAGGTAATCATTCACAACTGACGGTATGAAATGTTTTAAGATATTAGAAACTCTAACAAGCTGGTTTAGCTACACAATTTTTCCTTATGAACTAATAAAATTAAGTTTGTAAGATGTTAATGAAATGAAACCAGGTGCTTAAAATGCACTGGGTAAGTTAAATATAAGCAGTCATCAATGCAGAAATTTCAAACACATTTCCATGCTTTTATAAATATCATTTGAGCACCACTGATTAAAAATACAGAGTACTTCAGTAACTAACACAACACAAACGTTACAAAGTTTTCACCATAGTAACTCTACTTCTACACAGAACATAATGACCTTGTGTAAATACAATGGTAGCATAAAGCAGGCCTGGTTGGCTAGTGCTGTCTATTGTGTTCAAAATTAGGGTAAGCAGGAAGATGTAAAGTGGAACACAGTGATATGGTGGCCTTATGACATGCCAAGATCTATGTCAGTATAAGAGGAAGGAGTTTCATTTTGTGATTGTCTCCCGAAATGCACAAGCTTCAGAAATTCTGAGAGTATGGGAGAACCGTCAAGTATATTGTGTTGTTGTGTTTAACAGACCCAGGACATGGAGTTAGACATCGTGCCACTGGGTTAGTTAGATCCACATAACCATGAGAACAAACAGTGAGTTGGATGCCTTTCCCTTCACTATCAGTCAAATCTTTGGAGGGATCTGGTCATAGCTGCTTTTATTGTGTTGTCTTATAATGCAGTCCATATTATGATGGATTGCGTTATAAGACAACACAATTTTTAGACTGAAGCTGAGAGAAACATACCCATGACACGTAAAGAACTAGGAAACACAAAAAGCCTATTTGTAACATTCTTGGTCACTCTTCAATGCAGCATGTCTGTAGATTTTGACACAAATACTTGTGGTACACAAGCTGAGAAATAAGTGAGAAAAAGGGCATGCTAGAAATACGTGTCTGTTTTCTAAAAGGGTATTTTAGTGTGTATGAGTGTAAGTGTGCTTGATTCTCTATTTGTTTTTACTTATCATAAGATGAAGATTCAATGCTCCCTGCTACCTCAGCCATGTAGTGTGTAGACATAGTCCACTTAGGACATCCCCCTGACCTGGGTATAGTGTACGGAACCACTTTGAATGGGTCATAAGAAAATGAGAAGAGATGCCTTTGCAGAAGCATTTTTTTTTCTCATTTTTATATTTATGTTGTCATAATGTCCTTAATATATCGTGCTGTATCGTTGAGAAGTGGGTTGGGACAGATGCTGATGTTAAAATTTGAATTGGCAAAGCAAGGGTGGCATTCAACTATCTTAAAAATGTCTGGGATTCCAATGAACTTACAGTTAACATCAAGATCGGGATCTGTAACACCATGGTGAATCAAGTTCTGTTCTATGGTGCGGAGACCTGAAGATCCACTGTCGCCATCATGAAAAAAGAGCCAGACCTTCATTAACACTTGCCTTAGGAGGATCCTCTGGATTTTCTGGCTAGGCACATTCACTAATCAAGAGCTGTGGTAGCAAATGGGTGAATAGCCTGTGGATGAAGACATTCTACAGACACGGTGAAGATGGATCAGGCACACTCTTCACAAATCCCCATCCAGTACCGAAAGGCAAGCCCTCACCTGGAACCCACAGGGGAAAAGGAGAAGAGGACATCCTAGAAACTCGTGGCACTGTGACATGGTTTTGGACATGAAGAGGCCAGGCCACACCTGGGGACAGTTAAAATGGCTTGCCTTGGCTTCACCAGGAGTGAAATGCCAGGAGAGCTTTTGTGGGTGACCCATGTCCCAGAGGGGGCCAAATGTGGAGATGAGATGAATGTCCTTAAAAAGAGGGTCCTCCACTTTATAAATGGCTTGGGTATTGTTTGTAAAATTTCCTTAGCAATTTTCACTGCTGGTGAACACCATTCTATTGTTCATTATATGTTTGTGTTCTTTTAATGTAAATTCTTTTTTAGTTCCTATTAATTAATTTATTTGTTTATTTAATCTTTTGCAATTTAGCAGCCTTAATGTTTACCACAGCAAAGCAGCAGTGTCAGGTACAGAGCTATGCTGGGTGGATTAGATAGAGGGTTACAGATGCCTTTACCTAAATCCCTTCTGGACATACTTTCCCAGGACATGACATTGACTGTGCATTTTTTTTTTTGACAGGACCAGCAATGCAGGAAATGCCTTTGGATTTGCTAGACCTCCTGGACTTTTCAAACGAGGAAGTTGGTAGGTGCGATAATGTTTTGTGATGTCTAATGTCATCTTCAGAGTACGTTGCTCCATTTGCAACCAAACACGACTGTGAGACAGATGTTAATATTAAAGAAAAGGCCTGTTCAGGTCAATATTTATGAATGGCAATACTTGTAAAAGTAAATGGGCCTTCTTCTTGCCTGTGCTTTCTGTCAACCTTTCATAGTCCCTTGATCTGTTGCATTGTTTGACTGTTGTTTTCAGTGAAGTTCCCTTTTTATGATTTTTTTACATGCATATTCATAGCAAAAAATGTTTTCCTATAATACTGGTGAACTAACTGAATGCTCACTAATAATGGTACTTATACCTGTACACCCTCTCCCCCCACCTACTGATATGTATTAAGGCTCCATCTTCTCACCCAACCCCTATGGAGAAGCAGAAGAAGGAAGCTTGAGCGAAAGCATTGGTAAGATTTAGCGACAGTATTGAACAACACATCGCTGTGCACACAGATATTTCTTGTCTATGTTTTTTCCCATGATCAAAGTAAAATTACAGTTATAGGACCATTGTGTTACCACACTTTTGACTCAATCAATGAGCTTACAGGGGATTTTTGCATATTGCCTTTACAGATAAGTTGATCCGGTATTTGAATGACGAAGACCCAAGTACGTGCCACCCTCCCACACTATCTCTTCCTGGTATCTCTGATGTATGCTTTAAATTAGTTTTAAAACGCAAAAAAAAACCCTTTAAGTCCCCTTACCCCCCCCCCCACCTCACCAAAACGATGCCGGTGGTACAGAGTGGAACCATGCAGACAGCCAGCTGTGTGACAGGATAAGTGATGATGGCTCCTTTCACTTCTTCTTTCTAAAAACAGATGAAGGGATTGGTGAGCCATCGCTGCCAGAGGCTGCCAGCTCGGAGACGACTGATGTGGGTGCCAAGAGGGAGGGGCCCCAGCCAGCAAAGAGAGGTAATAGTGACCAATACATGTCCCCACCACCAGAGCATATGTTGCCACCAAACCCAAAAGCTGACTGTTAGTGTAGACAGCACTGAGTGGACCCCTGACAGCTTTATCCTTTGTCTTTGTTCTTAACCCTTTGCTTTTAGATCATGGACTAGACACTCCGTCACGGGAAGGCACTGCTAACAAACGCAGAAAACGAGGTGATAAATGGCTACTTCATTTTTAAAGTTGCGTCGACCTGAGGTCACTTCCTAGTTATGGACTTTCAGGTGCCATGGGTCTTTCTTTAGATAGTGCTGACCCATTTTTGTTATGCTAGATGCCCTTTTTTGGCTTGACAAGAAAAACTGTGTTATGCTACAGGTCCCAGAATCAGTCACACATCAAATAAAGATAAAATTAGAGTCACGCGATGCCGCTTACCAAAGAAGGACAGCTGTGAAGGTGAGCATTCACAAAGAATAAGATGAGCTAATGGTTAGAAAAGGTTAAGCAAAAAAGGATTAGCCAGGGTTAGCCATGCATCTTAATTAATCCTACTTGCACATATGAGACCAGATATGAGATGAGATTAAAATAAACATGCAAGAGTAGTTAATGAAATTATCATTTAACAGCAGTGACATGTGATAAGGTTAATGGCTGGTAAGGTATTGACTGGTTAGGCACCTGTTGGGCTCAGAACCGCCCCCTTCAGTGCGGCTCGGTACTCTGTGCCTCACGTTGTACCTTTTCACTGCGGTTTTATGTCCAATCAGCAAGACTAAAAATGTCACACTAATTCATTAAAGATATTAGCCAGACTGTGGAAAGTCAATTACATTTTTGGCTTTTTTTTTTTTTTTTTGGTTAGGCTTTTTAATAACTTATTTTTAAAGGTTTTTACAAACTTGAACTTCTCCTTTTAAAGGTTTTAAAAATTTCATAATTTGCACATTTTGGCCCCAAATAGACGTGCCCTGCATGTAACTTGTAACACGTTAATTAGGAGATATTTGTTATATGTATGTGTGTTAACTGTACACTGTTAAAAGGCATGAGATGCTCTCCTAATATCCACGTGTGTTGTGTGGTGTTTGTAAATATTCTTTTTGCCACATTTGTCTCATCAGTATTTTTTAAAGGATTTCATGTTCTAATTAAACAATAGAAGGACATAGCTGAGCTCTTCTTGCAATTCTTTTCATCTTAGCCACCAGTTATCCAGAGATGACTTCACAGGGGCTGGTGACATCATCAGCCTCGCAAGGAATCCTCCACCTTAGCCCAAATATCTCTCAGTTATTGCCTTTGCCCATCTCCAACATCTCTACCTTTGGGAGTGCAGCATTTCTCAATACCTGTGCAGGTGGGCGTACAGACAACCTGTTATTATGCAGCAGCTCTGTTCATCTGTCTCTCCTCATGTACCTGTATGCATTCTGCTTCTAGGTGCCCAGGCAATCCAGATCATTCCCACCTATCCTCAGCAGGTCATCAACATCTCGGTACCCAGCACCCTGAGCCCAGGACCACCCACATATGTTTTTGGTAAGTACCTTTTTGTTACATGTAGTGGTAATCATCTCAGTTATTTGAAAACAGAAAGTCTTCAGCCTTTCTTGTGCATGTTGGCATGTATTTCTGTGGCCTGGAAAATATATTTATAAATAGAAGGTTGCATGTGCATCATTTGTTTTGTGTATGGTAGTAGGAAGGTTAACCAGTGTTATAACCAAAAAGATTCTGTTCTGTATCCTGCCAGGGCTGTGTTGTGCATAACATGTATTTCAGTAGCTACAAAACAGAACGTGTAATGAAAAAGGTTGCTGGTTTATACCCCATTAGGTTCTTTCTTTTACCCATAGGAAACTTCTTTCAGATACTTTTTTTTTTTTTTAAATAAGCTATGTTGGCTCTTTTGATAACATATCTTATAGGTAACTACCCAAGTTAAAACTCTTAAATTTTTTTTTTTTTTGGTTTTGCTCAGGGATGTTAAGGACAGATCACAAAACTCACTTGAGTCATTGACAGTTTAAATGAAAGAACGTTAAACTCAGTGCCAAGAGTTGAGGATATAAAAAAAAAAAAAAAAAACTGAATCCATGTCATGACATGTTCTGCCACACTGTTCAAATACTCCACCAGATAAACAAACTTTCCACTTTTTGTCTTGTAGTACCCCAGCCTACTTTGACTCAGACAGCCCAAATCACGCCACAGTCACCTGGTAAGCAACCAGAAAACCCTTAAGAAATGAAAGCCGTGAGATAACGCTGCCAAATTTGGATTCATCCATTTACCTTTCTCGGTGAAGATTACTTTATGCATCTCTTTCAGGGATTGTCAGTGGTTGAAGCCATTTTGGTTAGATATTTTGCCATAGCCTCAGACCTTTAACCCAGTGGGGTCTGTCCCTCATCTTACTTAGAGGACAGAAATTTGTGCAGGCTTTGCCATTTTAACTGACTACAACTGAGAGTGTATGATGTAATTCAGTCAAATTTATCATGTGCTTAGTAGGAGTGTTTAAATGATCAGCTGGGATTAAAATCCACATAATCACCAGATCTTGTGGTTACATCCTAGTAGGAACATATGGTTCATTTTATTTTATTATTATTATTTTTTTTTACTAATTAGGCATTGGGGCTGTGGTTCCCTCTGACTTTGTGGTGTCTACCCCAGTCAGCTCCTGCTCAGATATTGCATTCCAAATTCCCTCTCCACAGTCAGCCTCTACACCATCCCGCTCTGCTGGTAAGAAAAATCTCATCTTGTTCATAGTTACTGACCTATGCTGTACAATTACAAATCTTCACACTGTGTTTCATGAAAGCACTGCTACATGTTTGCATGGCAAGCTAAAATGAATTTGAATTGTCCAGGCATCCATGTGGATATTTATCCAGTACCACTGGATACATCTTAAAACAGAAGATGTTTTAATCAGAGGATGTTAATTAAATTTTTATTCATGAATTTCCAGATACGTCACCTTGCAAAGTACTGTCTGACCCAACCCATGAACCAGAACCTCCTCCTAAAAATCCCAGTGAGTGCTAAAATTAAACATGTAGCATAAGACCATCTCCTAACACCATTCAAAGTATAATTCATGATACATTATTATTTTCTTTTAAGAATGTGTTGATGACTACAATCAGTTGGCCAAGGCTCAGATGAAAGAAGACTTCCAGATCATGGATGTGGAGAACGCCTCATCCATGGAATCATTGTACATCGATGTACCATTAGTCCAGAGGCAAATCCAGGTCAAGTCACGGAAGAATGCCAACAAATGTCTGGAAAAGGAGTTAATTGTCCTCAGTGATGATGAGAGGAAGAAGGCCTCATTGCTCAAACACCAGCTTTTTACAGATACAGGACAAAAGGAGAAACGGCTGATTGCTTTGCTTGGGCAGGCCGGGGTGGGAAAAACGACATTTGTGCGGAGGCTTTGCTTGGACTGGTCAAATGGTGATCTCTCAGAGTTTGACTTTGTCTTTCTGTTGGACTGTAGAGCACTTAATCTTCCAAATACAAACTATAGCCTAAAATCCCTGCTATTTAATTTGTCCTCTTCCCCACCTTGCAAAAATGCCAGTGCTGTTTTCCAACACATCCTCTCCATCCCTCAAAAAGTTCTAATAATTTTTGATGGTTTTGATGAGTTCAAAGACTACGAAGGCCTTCTCCATTCCCCCGCCACGTATAACACTAAAGACAATTTCAACATTAAGCAACTGATTTCCGGACTCATCCAGAAGAAGCTGCTCAGTGGATGTACGATCTTAGTTACTGCCAGACCAAAAGAAGTTTTTAACCAGTTCTTGGGTAAAGTGGACGAAATTGTGGAACTGTGTGGCTTCTCTCCAGAGCACATACATCTGTACATTTCAAAATACTTCAAGGACAGCTCAAGTTCTGATAGAGCAGTGAATAAACTGTTGAGCCAGCAATATATATTTAGCCTGTGCTCAAACCCCTTAATATGCAGATACGCATGCTTCCTTCTTCAGCAGGTGGACTGCAATAAACAATTACCCTCAACTCTAGCTGGGCTGTTCCAGAGGGTGTTTGAGCAAAAACTACATATAAACCAAGGAGACGGTTCTCTGAAAGCCCAGCAGAAGGTACATGTTGCAAAGCTATGCCGTATAGCATGGGCTGGGGTAAAGACCCACAACTCTATCTTGTCTCAAGGTGATGTGGAAGATGTGAAAGAGTTTGGGCTGAGCAGTGGTATACTAGCTACATACCTTACAAGGGATAAGAGCAATCAGGGCCAGCTGGGCTACGCTTTCATCCATCCAACTGTCCAGAGCTTCCTCGGTGCATTGCACCTGGTGCAATCTCGGGACGTAAGCAATAAGACGCTGCTCACGCAGACGACGGCATCACAGAAGAGACGGAGGCCACAGGCAGAGTGGCTGGATGCCACGCGGCGCTTTGCCCTAAGCCTGCTCTTTCAGAAGGGGACACCCAACATTGAGGGTGGAGCCAAGACAGCAGCAGCAAAGAGGGGCTTGGCAGCAGGACACCTGAGGTCCCTGAAGCCCAGTGACCTGGGACCTGCCCGGCTGCTGGAGTTGTGCCACTGCGTCTATGAGACTGCCGATGTCACTGTCATCCGGCACTTGATAAAAAGCTTGCCAGACGACCTGTGCTTCAGTGGGGTTCTGCTGGCTCCTCCTGATATCTTTGTCCTGCAGCACCTTTTGCAGAAAGCCAAGGATGTGAAAAAAACTTTTTCCATCAACCTTCAGGACACTGGCATCAACCTCCAGGGTCTGAAGGACCTACTTGGACTGAAATGCATCCTTTCATTTCGGTTAGGAACCAGAGCACCACACCAACTGTCAAATATGAAACTATGTCAAAGCATGCCCTTGATATAACTTTTCAAACATGACCATGCCTGTTTTCTTGCCTTTCAGAGCATCTATAATGGATACAATCAACCTCTGGGAGGATCTACAGAGAAGTGGGGAAAAACAGCTTCTGAAAAGCACCATATCAAAGTTCGCCTTCAATCCTTTCAAAGCCACACAGCTCAGTCACATTGAACATTTGGCTGTCATAGTTAAGATCTACAGAGAAAGGAAGATACCTCACTGGTACTGCAGATTTTTAAGTCTTTCTCCTGTGTACCATTTATTTGCCTAAAACATCCTTTCAAAAAACAATCTTGCTCAACCAGTTTAATCTGAAGCACTTCATGTGTTACTGTAACTTTCTCTTTTTTAATATTCAAGACTAGACACTGCTAATGATACTGTTTTTTGAATCACCTGCAGAAAACATCAGATGATCAGTAGAAGGGTTAGACTTGTTTAATTTAGGCATTTTGTCAACAGAATCCTCATCAGCAGCTGCATTATGTTGTTTCAGTGAACCAAGTTCCACAGAACCAGAGCCAGACAGTGATACCTTTAACATACCTGCTGTGAGGAACCTCCAAAAATTAGAACTCAGGTAAATATGGAAGCCAGCAGCAGGCAGTTGTTGTAGTGTCTCCTTTTTGAGAGACTTCTGGTGTAAGTAGCTCTGGCCATTATCATGTAAACCCAAGCTATGCTTTTATTTTTGCAGTTTAGGCCCCTCAAATGGTTCTGCAGGTTTCTCCAAGCTGGTAGAGGTGCTGCCCACACTCTGTTGGCTGCAACACCTGGAGTAAGTGAAGGAACTTTTTGCAAAATATGCAATAACTGTATAGAATAGTTAATTATATAAGTAAATTATGTAGTGCCTGTGGATTAATTTCAAATATTAGATATTAAGCAGTATTTCTGTAAGGTTTTGCTCTATTAAAGTACAAACTAAGTGTTGCTTGTCTTTTAGCCTTGAGGACAATAAAATTGAAGACACTGGAGCAGAAAAGTTGGCTGAAGTTTTGCCAGCTTTAACTTTCCTTGAAATGCTCAAGTAAGAATTTTTGTTTATAAGCCACGGTATATCTATAGCGCAACCTAATTCCATATACAAAGATACGATCATAGAGCTAGTTCAGCAGCGCCCTACCATTTGCAAGTTTGACAGTACAAAAAAAAGCCAAATTGTTTTTGGTAGGATGAACATTACCTTGGATAAACACTTGTATATTCGAGTCATGTCAGACCATTCACAGTTTGTGGTCTACCAGGAACCCATGAATATTTTGCAAGTTATATTTCAGCATACTGATTTTTACAATTTACCAAGAGTTGCTTACAATTGTTACATAATGATCTAAATTCAGGGACTAAAATACTTAAGATTTTTTTATCTAAAAACTAATTATCTGAGAATTCTTTGGTCTGAGGGGTTGTTTTCATCCCAGTTTGTCACAGAACTGTATAGGAGATGAAGGACTGGAGAAACTTGCCCCAGCACTGCCAAGTCTAAGTTCACTACACAGCCTCAGGTAACACTGTAAAGAATCTTTCTTATTTGAATGTAATAAGCTTGTCAAGATTGAAACATCTCACCTCTCAAAATCTTTCTTTTTTCTGTTCTTAGTTTGTACAGTAACTTCATTTGTGATAGTGGAGCTGGGAGCCTGGCAAAGGTGTTGCCTGAAATGAGTGCACTAACTGACCTTGAGTAAGTTTTACTGCATTTTATCACAGGAGTTCTGTGTTTTTCATATCATGGTTTTGTTGTTTGTATGCATTTTTGTCCTGATGCATCATGCATTCCTTTTTGGAAGGTTTTGCTAGTGGTATAATGTGACTACAAAGTGCTTTTAACTTTTGTATTCACAGTGTAAAAGATAACAGGTTTACAGATGTTGGTGCACAGATGTTGAGTGATGGCTTGAAAAATGCTCCAAGGATGAAAACAGTGAGGTAAGTCATTTAATTTACCAGACTTGCTCTTAGCTTCCCAACTAGGAAACAATCCTTGATTTGTTCCTTGAATGTTTCTTGATTTAGAGGAAAACATTTAAAGATCAAGCCTGGCTCTTCTTGCGTTGCAATTTACAGCACGTCATACTACAGAAGATTTTTAGGCTGTAAATGGAGCTGTAGAAAACTGAGAAATAAAACCTCTCACGTATGTCACCCCATACCGATTTTATCACACAGGATGTGGAACCATTACATTCCCCATGGAGTCCTTGAACATCTGAAACAGCAGGATTCAAGGATCAGACCGTTATAGAATCACCACATAGTCACATATCATGCAATTTCTGGTATTGTATGCAATCAGCACAATTACTCATCTACTTTAACAATATTCTACTGTTTCAATGTACAAAATATGTATTAGTACATATGTGTTGATGTACATATTTTACACTTTACCAGTATATTTGGACACTAAATGTTGCTACAAAATTGTTCTTACTTCGATGTATTTTTCTTACTAATAGCCTGTTCTGTAGACCTCTGTGCAATACATTGTAATTGTCACTTTAAAGATGGATTTTATAGCTTTTTACAGATTTCACGTTGCTTTTAAATGGCAGTTACTGAAGTACGAGTCTGAATGCGTTTTTTGCCCTTAGACTCAAAACGGGTTCTTGTTGCAAATCCAATCACAACTGCCAAATGTACAATTAAATTTGCATTTGCTATATCTGACTTATTTGTCTAATTGAGTAAGTAGGCTATCTTGAATATTTTTTAAATCAGTGACGTGAACAATGTCATATGTAACTGTAATACGCACACTGCTTGAAACATTCTCAAATCTGACCACAAGAGTTTAAGATAGATGAAGGTGCGTGGTCTATATGAGTGTTTGTCGCTCAGTAGCCTCTAAACAAGTTGACGATGTTCTCTGTTGGTCGAGCTCGGAAATGATCCTGTAACTTCAAAACACGTTTCACTTGTATGTCACCTCTATTCAGTGAAAATGTAACCACTCCTAAAACAGTTTTTGAGTGACGTACTTGTCGAATATCCTACAACCACGTGTTAGTCAGAAGAAACACTTTACCTGGGCTGGTTGGTCATGGTTTGCTCTTTTCTGTCCATACGCCGCCAGTACGCAGTTGACCGTGTTGTGTTCTATTGTGTAAAGTCAGGGATTACAAGAACACGCATCTGTTTCAGATGAATCGTTTGTTTTAAATACCATACTCCCTGAGTTGGAAGGGGAAAAAAAAGCCTGAACTTGAATTCGAATACAGTTAATACTGAAACTCCGCGTCCGAGTCATGGCTAGCCGTCGCCGTTACAATACTATAGTTTGCGTTTAATGTCCGCGTGTTTAATTGGGGGAAAAAACTACACAAAGTTAAATTGTATAACCTGTTTGTTTCATAAATGCACATATAATTCTCGTTCCACTTGCCTATGTATATATTACTCATATCAAAAGTGTTAAACTCGGACGCATATGCAAATCACGTTTTGGGGCATATTAAAAGAACTAAAAATTATTTTCTTCGCAAGCAAAATAGCGGAACCGGGTTTTAATTCCAGAAATTAGGTGATTGCAGTGTTGCTTTCTAATGTATGGCTGCACATGCTCCATAAATTAATGGGCCTAGGTGACACTGTAACACACTGCTTCGACTGAAATTTCGGAGAAAAAAAAATCACGCGACGCAGTCATTATTGATAATCGGTGAATTGTGGTTTATTGTCAAATTAATTCTACCTGGTGTCCGACAAACAAAAGTTTCCATTACGTCATCAGAGAACAGATGATGACACTTAATACGATGCTTACAAATGAAAAACCTTTCATGTAAATTGGTTAAACCAAACTACGGATATTTAAAGTAAATATATTGCATGCGCTATTCAGTCTCCTTGCCAACTGTACATATTATTGCAAGATTTTACATCAAAATATGTATTTTCCCCAACACATCCCCATCCCACCATTTACATCTGATGCTAGCGTAATTGTCTTGAATTTAAGCCCACCTGAAATGCACGTTATTTACTGCAAAAATAAATACAGTCAATGTGTCCCATGCAGTGTGTCGTTTCAGTTGGTAAAAATTCTTGTTTCAGTGGGTAAATGCCACCGCTTTCCATGTTGAAACTTAGCGATATTTCGGTGACCCACGTTGTTTGGTTAGTTTTTGTTTCCAGAGCAACCGTGGAAAACATTTCCGGGATGCTGATCTTGTGTCCACTGTCCACCTTTGACATCCGTTATCCTGTCAAAATATTAAGAACACAGTTTCAGTTGAATTTGTTTTAACGGCGCATAAATGGTATTAAATTGGGAAATTGGTACCAGAAACAACTGAGAAAAGTAAACACTAATTATAAAGCTTTGAAAATGAGGTTGGAATTGATTGCATGTTGTACACCGGAACATATCAAATGCAAAGTATTAATCCAATTGAATGTCGATTAAAATTAATGCCCTTTTTACGATAAGGAACAATCCATACTAAAACAAACCAGTGACAATCAATTTGCCTTTTTAAGCGACGTCGTCATGCTGAATCATCCCAACACCGGCATGTACAAGTCTTGGAAACTATATTTGTCGATCTGCTCGACTGTTGTATGCGTACTTAGTTCGTACATCGGTATCCATTCGTTTACACATTTAGTAGCCCTGCAGGAGATCACACACGTTCATTCCAAGTATCCTTCAAGCACATCAAGTTCATTGTCGGTGTCATATGGAACTGAACCGGGGTCAGACAGCACACCGAGGTCCACCAGTGCTTGATCCATATCTTCTGGCAAAAAGACAATTCCAACATTGAGAACTATGTATTCCATCAAAAAGGCATAGTAGAGAATTAAAACGTTCACGAAAAATAGGCCGAGATAAAACATATATGGAAACTCGTTAAACAGCGATTCCACAGAATCCAGTTGTGCATAAACTGACACGACCATAGAAATTCTTTGATGAAGAGGACTTGAATCAAATATGAAAAGCAGATAACCCTTGAATGTATACTATACCATTGGTTACCACACTCGCTGATTGCCTGTAATATCTTAGGTTCTTAAGATTTCTTCAGACTCGACTCATGCGGACTCTTAAGTGGTTTGCTGTATTCTACAAGCCTAAAAAGACACCAGACCTATCAACAGAAGCCAGGGGGCCTCGCAGAGTCCGAATAATATGGGATGTAAACAAAACATAGATAGTGTCAAACTTTACACGGCTGAACTACATTTTCTGAGCATTTTCTCCAAAATTCACAGTGCCAAAATAAGCAGCATGCTACCACGCATTGTTTTAGCTTGGTACGTATACAACGCCATACAAGGAGAATGAAACATAATTAATAAGAATATTATATATACACAAACTTAAGCATAACTGACTTTCAGGCGTATTATCATTCGTGCTGAATTACTAGCACAGCTAAAACAGAGCTATACAGTATATAAATGGCTTCTGATCGGAGGCTACAATTACAATGCGCTCAGTTGCATCAAACTGCTGCCACTGCAGGACCAAGTGCTGTTTATTTGCTTCTCTATTTTAATGTACTGGCCTGACTGGCCATCTGAGATATTGCTCCTTCAAATCCCGCCTCTTAGCTGATATTATTCATTGGCGCCTAATGGCCGCTACAAATGCACCTTGTTGGCACAATGAAATTAGAAATCCCAAACCTGCTGTTTATTAGCAGATACTAGGTCAATCATTTTTTTGTTGAAAACATTCTGTGTTTTATTCCGCACACCCTCACAAAAACATAAATGTCGAACGCGTTTTACGTCTGATTAATATAAATAGACCTGTCGCCGATAATTAAACGTCACAGCGCAAGATGATTGCTTGCGTTCTAATATGCTTATGGGAATTGTAGTTTATTTTGTCTGTATTTCGCTTAGAAAAATTGCTATATTAAACATCAAGTCCCAACATTCTCATGGCGCGATCCCGGATATAGCAGAAATTTGATGCCCCCTAATCTGGAAGTGGGAGAGTGCGAGGTCTAAGGTATTTCCAAATGTCGATGTATCGTTCTATAAATTACTGGATTATTTATTTTTATAGCGGGGGTCATGGATTGATTTAACAAATCCAGTCAGTACAACGTTATATACGTACAGCTATGTTCGGCCGGTCGAGGAGCTGGGTAGGAGGACAAGGGAGATCCAAAAGCATCCACTCTTTGGAGCATTTAAAGTAAGTATGCGCAGCACTTGTTTTTGTTTGTTCATTTGTTGTATCGCAGGCATGCTTGATTTCGAATTGTGTAATTTTGGCTAATTGTTGTTCCTGTAAGATTACAGAATTTATATAATCAACGTAAATGAACTCCGCTGTTGACAAGTTGATGTAAATATTTCACGAGCTATCTGTGATTATGTGACTAGCGAGCTGATCTTGGATAAGTACTGTGTACTGTGGGGAAAGGAGAAAACTTAACCATTGATATTCCATAGTAACATCAGCGATTGGTAGTATAAAACGCACTAGAAATCCATCACATTTGCAGTGTGGAGTAACTGTAATGTACATTTTTGAGGAACTCGGTAGAGTTGGTTCAAGTGGGTGTATTATTTCATTATTTTGCCGTTAACACACGCGTTACATCAAGTATTGCTGTGGTTATTGATAAAATAAAGTTACTGTACTTTACCTACATTAAAAGTTTTCAAATTCGGAGATAAAGTAATTGTTCTCCAAGATACGACGCATCTTTATGCTGGGGCATTTTCCTTCTACAGTTTCGCTCACAACCACTATAAACTATAGATGAGTCAGGATAACATTGTAAAAATGTCCTGTCTTCAAAAGGTATATGTACCATGTTTTGACAAAAAACACCACCGTGACGGACCACAACAGGAACCTTCTAGTGGAAACGATTCGTTCCATTACCGAGATTCTTATCTGGGGTGACCAAAATGACAGCTCGGTGTTTGAGTAAGTTTTTGCACTACCTCACTGTCTTTTCCCGTTATCTGGAATCTTGATTTTAATGAATTCATTGCTAAGGTTTCTGTGCAAACCTTTTGGTGGGGGGAGGGGATTAAAGATTAGCAAAATGTTAAAATGTTATTGCATGTACCAGATACTTTTGACATTCACTGCAATTGCAGTTAAATTTTTTTTTTTTTTTTTTTAGAAGTTTTATATGGTTGATATTAGTTTCTTGCACTGTTAAGTGGTTACAGTTTTAAAATGTATGTATATTATTTCCCCCAGTTTCTTTCTGGAGAAGAATATGTTTGCATTTTTTCTGAACATCCTGAGGCAGAAGTCAGGGCGCTATGTTTGCGTGCAGCTTCTCCAAACTCTTAACATACTTTTTGAAAATATAAGTCATGAAACCTCACTATGTAAGTATCTCAGTTTCATATTAAGTGCTGGGTTCACCTTTTTCTTCTTGCCTTGTAAGTGATGTTTTATGACTCTTCTCTACAGATTACTTGCTCTCCAATAACCATGTGAATTCCATCATTGTCCACAAGTTTGACTTTTCTGACGAGGAGATAATGGCGTACTATATCTCCTTCCTGAAGACCCTGTCCCTGAAACTCAATAATCACACTGTGCATTTCTTCTACAATGAGGTAAGGTAATCCATCTTGGAGGGCTGCTGAATCCAGGCGGAAGGCTTGTGTGATGGGACCAGTTCATTTTGAATGGGGCTAATCTGGATTTAAATAAATAAATTTGTGATGGAGCAGGAGAGTTTTTTTTTTTTTTCCCCTCTCTTCAGGACAGAGACAGTTTTAAATGTTTACTTTGTGTTTATTTCAGAAAAATTTGGGGTGTAGTATGTTGCAAGGAAGCATCTACTCCTCCTGGTTTGTTGGTTTTACCCCTTACATGTAATTATTAGGAAAGTAACATGCATTCAGAGGGACAGTTTTACTGGACCAAGTGTTTATGATCAGTAACACGTGTAACCTCAGGCTTGGTGCATTGATCACTCTTCTCAGTTCAAGGTTCAGCCTCATGGGGGGGGCCCTATTTCCCCCCTCCCACTTTTACTTCAGGCACCTGTGTATAGGGGAGAGTTATTGGTGTACTGTAAATGGTTGTCTTATTTACTACCTCCTTATCCTCTGACACTTCTAAGCGGTGCAGTTTGTGGTGTCAGGTGTTAAGGAGAAACTTGGTGGGAGGCTTTACTCGAAGAGAGCTTGCTGGCTGTAGGCAGCCATGCAAAGTCTGTCACGCTTTAACAGTTTGTTTCCTTGGCAGATGCCTAATGATATGCGTGTCATATACTGTACGTAACACTCTGTGATGTGCCTAACACCATGATGTTGTTTTTTCACCTGACTAAC
The DNA here is from genome assembly GCA_025773905.1 of Chitala chitala. NCBI lineage: Eukaryota > Metazoa > Chordata > Actinopteri > Osteoglossiformes > Notopteridae > Chitala > Chitala chitala. The sequence continues at coordinate 4,473,579 of JABJVR010000038.1, read as the reverse complement.
AATGAAAAATCATACTGTCAACAATTGAGTTTTAGTAGTTTTAATGCTTGAACTTTAATGTATGTGCAGCATATTACAGTAATGCTTTTAGTTACTTTCAAATATAATGTCTTGTTAATGTAAATAACTGTAATTTCTGTCAGATTGCTAATTAATTTGGATTCTCATTTGTTAGCAAAAAAGTACTGATTTACAAAGTACTGATTTACTCCTTTTTTTATTGTTATGCTGAAACGAGAAGTTTACTTGGTGAAATTAATTGTAGCGCTTTAAGAACGCTTCCTGCAGGTCGTCCCTCTTCGAGTGAATCCTGCCCCTCCAGGCCCTTTTTTTGTTTACTTCCTTACGTCTTTGTCTCCCATGCTTCCAGCACACTAATGATTTTGCCCTGTACACGGAGGCCATTAAGTTTTTCAACCATCCAGAGAGCATGGTCAGGATTGCAGTCAGGACAATAACGCTAAATGTGTACAAAGGTGAGTATGGGGGTTGTTCGCCTTCACGGACTGTGCTTGCTTGGCCACCGCGCTGTCCTGCATTCCTTCTTTAATGGTCCGAGTCCCCATTGGCATGCATGATCGTGCACACGATGTGCCCGCCTGGCGTCGCTAACAAGGTAACGCTTCTCTGCCGACTAGCCGGAATGAGCAAACAGCAGGCAGCAGAGGGTTGGGTTGTCTGGTCTGGTACCAGGGGCTCTTCTGCTGTTTTTACTTCTGCTTATACACGCACGTGTACACACAAACCCAAGCGTATTCACGAGTGCACTAAAACAACGTGCGTGTGTACTCTCTTGCACAAAAATCTGCTTGTGCACACACAAACATGCATGCACAAAAAAGTGTATATATACAATATACTGTGCTGCTGATATTTACATACTCGCACACACACAAGCAAACACGCAGACAGGCACAGCACTTTTCCTTACCAGATCTCTTGAGGCACAAGCCTTGCATGTGGTGTATGCCTTTAGTAGATTTAGCTCTTTGCACTTGGGGAACTTCATTCTGGATTTTGTACTTCTGAATACTATGTGGTGCGGTTTGAATGCAACACGGTTCACAGACGAGTTTCCAGAACTGATGGGAGGACGCATGCAGACCCCCCACACCTGGCACGGCTGTGTAAGACTGCTTTGTAGGTCCTGGACTGTCACTGCTGAGTGCACCTTCTCAAGTGTGTGTGGAAATGCTGCGCTGTGAGAGTGCATGCTCCACTCTCCGCTCTTCTGCATGCGTAAATAGGGGCCATAGTTTCATGAAGTTGTGGTTCTCGTAAAATGTTTCAGAGGGAGGATTTTGAGGGTTTGAAACATGGTCGGTCTGTGGTGGTGTGGGATACTGTGACAGTATATTTAAACTAATTTCTTTGTTTCAGAAGTACCTGGGTTCTATCTGGCCAGTTTTTGATACTTGTGCTGCATTCTGATCCGTAATGTGTTTATGGTTAGGACAGGCATTACTATTATTCTGTTCTGTTTCCAGCACTGTTTAGCTGAAATATAGAGTAATGCATTTATAATGTAGAGGTAAGGGCTTTTGTGCCATTAGCCCATGGCAGACAGGCACCTTCAGGTCCAGCCCAGTGGTTCTGGAGTATCTGTAGTTCAGGCTCTCTCCATCTGTAGCTGTCTTCTAGCAGGCATTTGTTTTCACCTTTAGTGGCAGCTCAGCATAAAGCTAGCGGCAGCTCAGCCCTTAACCCTATTAACTCTATCTGTTCTTCCTCCTTCTCCCTGCCCCCTCTCCCCCCCCACCCTGGGTGATTCCCGCGTGCCTTAACCCCAGTCTCATGTAAGTCAGCCTCATTTTGAAACACGTGTGTTTTAACAGCTATCACCTATATGAATTGTATTGCATGTGTCATTGTTGGCGTGTAAAAGTGGAGAGCAGTACAAAGACAGATTGATGTGACTTAGCCTTACATATTTGGAAAAGCTTATATACATATTATCAACAAATTAACTTCAGTGTTTGTAAAAATGAACAATAAGTTTGTTTCATACTGGAAAGTTTTAAAAATGTATATACAATAGATCACAAGACAGGTGTCAGTCAGCCTGGCCCTTAAGAAAGAAAAAAAAAAAAACCCTTCCCACTAAAAATAGCCATCTTCAGATAGTGCCCATCTGTTGGACCATACTATTCACTTTCTGCCCATGTCTGGAAGGTTTAAAACTACATTAAAACAGTGGTGTGGGTCAGTTATGGTTAAGTGTCCATTTGATTTTGTTATGTGTTATACTACAAAAATGAAGTCTGTTTTAGAAATTAATTCGTGTCCTTTAACCACACGGTTAATATAATGGACAACAGTGATCTGCCTCTATTTGGATCCCTTTTTAAATGTGTTTTGTGCATTCTCATGTAACAGATAAAGAGCACCGTAAGTGAAGGTGAACTATAGTGTACTAACATTGGGTGTATATTGCTGAGTTATTCATTTAGAATTTCTTGATTTCCTGGTGATAGCTGTAGCCATTCCACAGAAACGAACATGGTACTACTGCAATCTGAATATTGCAAAGTAATCAGGAGTATATATCTACCTGTTGTTCAATGCAGTGGTATTCTTCCCCTATGATTCAATTTCCAACCCCTTCCCCACCCACCATCACCAGTTACTGGGACAGTTTATAGAATCAACCCATTTATGGACTTCATACAGCCCCACTTTAGAAAGCCCAAGCCTTATCTCCCGTAGGTACAATCCACAGTCCCAACAGTTTGATTGCACTGCTTAGGACTTCTTTAAGTAGCGTCGTCCTGTGATGAGGTAACGTCCATAGCGTCGCGGCTCACCGTGGTCACTTTTTTCATTTTTTGCAGTGGATAACCAGCATATGCTCCACTACATTCGTGACAAAACGGCGGTGCCTTACTTCTCCAACCTGGTGTGGTTCATCGGTAGCCACGTCATTGAGCTGGACAAGTGCGTGCAAACAGACGAAGAGTAAGAAAGCCGCTTAACATTTTACGATCCTTGCTTGCCGTCGAAAATAGGGTGCTAAAGTGGCCACTAGATGTCACTGGTACTTTTCTGTAGTCGGCTTTTCCTGTTAATCTCTGCAGTGCTTATCTAAGTGCTTGAGGTATTCTGAATTTGCTTTTAGACTTCATCCCTTTGAAGAAAGGCTAGTTTTGACTTTGGAGTATTGAGATGAGATATTACAATTTTTCTTATTCTAATTTACTGTTTGGCTGAAATGCTTCAGGGTTATTTATTTTTGAGGCACAGTTTTTAGTTCTGAGTAAATCCACAAGAGGGCAACCGTTTAATGTAATTTTTCCCTTTAGGCTTAACTTCATAAACATTGTCTAAACCTCCCTTATTCTGTACTGTCGATGTCTGTATTTCAATGAGGGAATTTCCTGCCCAGGTGTCTTTCTTCAAGGTGAATTGCTGTTTTGTTGCTTAATTTAGCATGAGAAATTAACAAGTGTAGCCAGTGAGAACTGTGACTGTAGATATCATATAGACTAGACAAGACATACCCATGGCACTTCCAGCTAATACCAGCACAATATTGAAGGGTGCTAATCAACTGTGCTGCAGAAGGACGGTCTTAATGCAACCTAATTTTGCAATGTACAAATCATTTTAGAGGATCACATAAAATATTTAAGTGTACAAAGTACAAGTGTCAGCATAGCAAAGAGCAACTGTAGCACATTATCACTGCATTTTGCAAACTTCACTGATGCTCAGAAAAAGTACCGTGCACTTATATCTATTACCCAGTTTGTGTTCACTCAGGTGCTAGCGGTTACAATTCACTGGCCCTTACTACTTTTGTAGAAACTTTGTCTTCGCCACGAATTCATTTCCACACCCAAAAACAGTAGAATGCACCATTCTGGACTGATAAAATTTTAATGAAGCAATCACAAAGAATGCCGCCTTTCACCATCAAGCTTTCCATGTCGCCTGTTTACCACCCATCTGACATTTTCCTGCAAGTTTAGTCAATGCAAACTGGTAACAGTTTGTCACTGTAAACGGAATGTAGTTGGTGTCATAAGGGTTAAACAGTGAGCCTACTGCAGCTGTCTCTCAGACAAAACGCTGGCTTTTTTTTTTTTTTTTTTACATTATTAAGTCCTGTGGTTTCATGCTAAGAATAGCATTGCATGAGAACATGCTCAAGCTAGTTGTTAACCCATGTGGTAAGACTTCATAAGTAGGATGTCACTGTTTTGTGAAAGTTATGGGATGGTTAAAAAAATAAATTGGTGTGCAGTGCTCGGGCTTGTATGCATTTGTAATATAAGAGGTGTCTGTTTTTTCAATGGCCTCGTTGTTAGAACGCCCTGTTAATGCTCTTACCCCTTTTTTTCTGCCACAACAGCTAACCTCTTGACACACAAGGACCATATCTAACTCAGGTGTCTGTTTTTCTCCTCTGCTGTTTCAAACATGGCTGTCAGGCACAGGAATCGGGGCAAGCTGAGTGACCTGGTGGCGGAGCACCTTGACCATCTGCATTACCTCAATGACATCCTCATCATCAACTGCGAGTTCCTCAATGACGTGCTGACGGACCACTTGCTGAACCGCCTCTTTCTGCCACTTTATGTGTATTCGCTGGTCAGTCATGACCAGGTGAGTTGGATAGCCCCATCCTAGTCTCAGAGCTAACCCTCATACCCTTTTTCCCTTCACTGCACCCATTCCCATCCCCTGTACTTCAGCGTCGGGTGCAAAACGCGATGCTGATTGTATGATCGTCTTACGGTCTTTAGGACAAGCTTTTGTCTTTGGATTCCAGACATGTTCCCTTCTTTCATCTCTCCACTCGTCTACTTGCTCAGGTGAACTTCTGTCAACGTCCTCATTTCTTTCTTTCGCTTTCTCTCTCACCCCTTTCTCGTCCACCCCCTCTCTCGCACCCCTCTGTCTCTGTCGCCCCTCTCTCGCACCCCTCTGTCTCTGTCGCCCCTCTCTCGCACCCCTCTGTCTCTGTCGCCCCTCTCTCGCACCCCTCTGTCTCTGTCGCCCCTCTCTCGCACCCC
>JABJVR010000038.1:4442888-4459008 GCA_025773905.1 Chitala chitala | reverse complement strand
TGTTTTCGAATTTGTCATTTTGTTTTCTGATTTGTTAATTTGCTTTCTGATTTGTTATTTTGTTTTCTGATTTGTTAATTTGTTTGCACTTCACGGCCACGGTAGGTTCTATTTAGACTTCTATAACCCCATCGGCAAACTCATTTGAAATTAACCAGAAATCAATGCGTGACTGGAAGGAGCGATTCCTACTATACTATGTAAATAATATTTTGTTGAGAATTCTTTCTCCGTATATATAGTAGATCCAGTCTCAAACAAGCATTTGTATTTGTAAGAACATCATTATTATCTGTATTATTCATTTTTACTGGCTAACGATCTATAATTCTATCAAGTTATATTGAAGTCTCCACCCCAAATATAATATAATGCCGTATTAGTCACCTTATTACTAGTGTTATAAATTTTGACTAGAATAAATTGACTCAGATTTATTTCAACAATTAATATCACCCATCTTCTAAACATGTCGCTTTCACTGCGTAGTATCTGTCCTTTAAACTGCCATAAAAGCCGACGACATTGTAACGTCACAAGCTTAACGACTACAACGTGCCCCTTTTGCTTAGTGTTGGAAACCCCGGTTGTGGTAGTAACCAGTCCTCCATAGTTGTTCTAACAGCGACTTGGAGTTTTCCCGAATTATTTACGCGAATAAATTAAATTTTGTAATATAGTTTCGACAGGGAGTTAATACGGTGTTTTATTCGTGGGGTGATGCTCAAATTGTGGATTTCTTGAGAGTTATCGTTAAATTTTTGATGTTCAACAGATGCGACATTTTGAGTACACGGTCGTTTTTGTTTTGGTGAAAGGGGAAAGAGAGGCCATTTTAGGCCGCTGTGCTCTCTTGTGTTTCTCTGTTTTTTCAAAGATTAGCTGTAATTTTTTCCAATACCACCTTTATCCTGGATACAGTGGATATGTAAAAAGTGTGACAAGGACTGAAGGCTGCATTGATCAACCGGATATTTCGTTTCTGTACAAATAAATCGTGCGATTGGACTTTACGTCGGCAATGTGGAAGAGACTGATTTCGAAATCATCTGGTGTTTTGTACGGACATTAAGGAAAAGCCGGCAGTAACCGGTTTTCCGAGTTGGGACTGATTTGTTTTTGTTGTTTTTTGTGATAATCGGACAATTAACTGCCAGGATCTGGAAGATCGTTTGGTATTATAACCTGACGGACTGACATTAAATTTTGTTTGAGGCAATGTCGTTAATATTGGTTGATTTTTAAATTATTGTGAATGTAGTTTGATTTTCCGACCTCGAATAGTTAAGAAGAACAACAATTTTTCTATTGTTCATTCATGTGAAAGACCTACGTTGGTAATAATGATTATATGTAGTAGCTGTACAGGCACGTTGTTAAGTAGCTAGTCAGCTAAAGGTTGTTAGCATACGTTGAATAACCGCGTTATATCAAAAGGCTATGATTGTACCTTGTTTTTCTTGTTAGGCCAATCCAGCTAGTGTATTCTGTTTAACAACAATGTCTTGTGTACATTATAAATTTTCATCCAAACTCAATTATGACACGGTCACATTTGATGGTCTCCATATCACACTGAGTGACCTAAAGCGGCAGATAATGGGCCGTGAAAAACTCAAGGCCGCCGATTGCGATTTGCAGATAACCAACGCCCAGACTAAAGAAGGTACGTTTATTTGTTTTTACTTATGTTACTGTCAATAAATGCGCGGTGCTATAATGTTGTTTGGAGAGATATCAACTGAATTGCGCACTTTACACCTAGTATAACGCCAACTGTATTATGCAGTATTTGCCACATAAGAGTTCGATAATTGTCAATGATTACATTTTGTATTTTGTCAGAAGGACCAATAAATATTTTCAAAAATTAAATTTCTGTTTATTTGATGTGTCAGGCTTTATAGGGTTAAAGTGACGGCATGTTTTGTGAAATGACTAGTATTGTGGTCCTACCACGTGGAGCATTTGGAGTGGCCTAAGTTTACAGGTTTTCTTTGTGTTACTTTTAGGTGACGATTTACAACAATTTAGTCTCGAGTACAATTTTCACGAGAACTTTCTCCTAACAACTAGATCACATTTGACAATTTTGTAAATGTACCAAAATAATGTTAGGTGAAGTGAGACGAATCTGCGTTTTGTCGGCAGAACATGAATATTATATAACTATTTTACATGTAGGTAACGGAACAAATAGTCTGGCATTTAGATTTAAAAATTAGGAAATTGAGATTTGATGTGCTCCTCTAATCTTCCAAGAGTTGTTTTTGTGGCGCATGCACGTTGCGTGCCTGTGGTTTGCTGACTAAATCCACGTCGTGCATGCTTGTGCAAGTGTGTATGTGTGTTCATGCGTGTTCATATTTGTTTTATTTTCCGTTGCGAAATTCAGTTTGTAAATTTGGATTCAACTGACTGACAAATTACTTACAGATTTCTGCCGGTTGCGCGATGTGAAAACTTAGTGTTCCACTATTTAAATATTTGATTCTGTGTAGTTTGTTGAAACCTGCTTTTAAAAAAATTAACGATATATTTCGATTTTGTTTTTCTAGAGTACACAGACGATGGTTCTCTTATTCCAAAAAATTCCTCTGTCATTATTAGAAGAATTCCTATTGGTGGGGTGAAATCAACGAGCAGGACATATGTCATGTAAGTTTGTGTGATTTGTATATTTTAAGACCATTTTAACTGAAAATGCATATTTTTAGCAATATCAGTACTTGTTAATTTAATCTTTTATTTGTTTTCTAGTGATCGATCAGAAACTTCAACTGGATCATCTAAAGCAGTATGTAAAAAACCACAATTTTTTACTAGATATTTTACTAGTTCTATTTTCAGAACACTTTTTTACAATTTAGTACACAAAATGTCGTGTGCGGTTAAGTATTGTGCTTCTGGTGGTAGAATGTTGTAATGTTTGTATGGTAAAACTATGCATTCATGCAATTTCTACTATTGCACATCTTTGAACTATATATTGTGTATATTGTGCATGCATTGCACTGTTTCACATTGAAATAACACGGGTAAAGTATTAATGTACAGGCTATTGTATAATTGGTTATCACGTTGCTATGTGGTAATGAACGAACATGATGGCGTGTTCAAAGTTTGTCTGTCCTAAAGTGTTACCTTTGTAAAAGCTGTTTTTGTTTCCTAATAAAAATGTATTCACTCATTTTTTTATACTGTATTACACAGATCCTAATGTCTGACTCTTGATGTTTAAGGATTTTTGTTTTTTTTGTACTATGATGCCATACATCAGTTTTCAACTAAGAAAGAAATTGAATTTGTTAACTTTTCTGTTTTTTTTCCAAGATGCAGCAACAGTTTACAAGGCTCAAACAAGCAGTAGCCACAGATTATGTACTTGGAAAAACGTATCAGGCATTCAGACGTATCGGTTAAATCGAAATTGTATGCCGTTGACATTGTGTTGAAGGTCAAATTCACACTCATACTTTGCACATATTAATTGACATTTGCATCAATGATGCTGACAGCATATAGAAAATGGTTATATCTAATAGATTTAATGTCATTGCATGCTGTTATGTGAATCTTTGGTTTGTAAAAAATGTCCAGTCTTCAGGGAAAAAAAATTGCAATCATAATAGGATTAAATTTCTGGTTTCTTATATTTTTCTGAGGATGTTCTACTGAATGTAATTTTTACGTGTCTGATTCAGAAAATCAATTAGCAGAATTGAAAAATTATATGTGTACATATTGAAATTGTTGCATTTGGTGGGATTTGTTCTTCCAGGTGTGAATTGACCTTCTGTGTGATCATAATTGAAATATTGTTTGAGCCTTAGTGTGATGTTACAACAACATGCTTTGGGCTGCACTTTAATATTAGTGGTGACAAAATAGCAGTATACGAAATGTGTGTTATGGAAAAACAAGTGTTTTTTTTTTTTTTTTTTTTTTTTAATTTTTTTATTTTATTTTTTTTTTTTATGTGGTTAACCATCAATGAAAGTGCCTTGAAGTATACAAAAGTCCACGAATGACAATTCACCTGCACATTTTGTTAGGTTGTGTCCTGATTATTTGAATAAGTATGCTGTTCATTAAAGTTGGCCGGTTTCTTTAGAACTCTGTATCATGCAGAACACCACCTTTGCCAATAAAACATCTGTGTACAATTTCTGAGTACCTCTTGCAAGGTCTTGTGTGTTCACTTTTTAAGTGACTACGCTACAAAGGTAGGCATTCTCGGTCCCTGGGCACTGAGTTGATTGTGTGTTGGACGGGCTCTAATCTGATTGTGCAGGCATATCTGGATTAACATGCACTGAATTCCGAAGGATCAGAGGCAGCCTTATTCTGGGAACGTTATATCCAATCTGCCTGTTTATATGTTAAAATTGAAATCATCAATGGATCATATCTTGAAAGTTTTTAGATTGTGTGTTTGTGTGTGTGAGACTGTTACGGGTTAAGGATTGAATACATTTAGTTAGGAAGCTTAGACAGCGTATCATGAGGAATTTTCTTTATGGATTCTTATTTGTAAAGTTTTGAGACAAGCAAGTAAAGGTTAAATGTTCAGCGTGGAGTAATTACTTAATGTAATTTTTAATGGCGTTCCAGAGATTAATTTGTACGCCCTGTGAAGGTTGTATAGTGCTTAATTGATTTGGTAGGGAAATGCTTTTATAAATAGATTCTTTTGGGAGAGTTTATTGTAACAATATAAAGTGCATGGTTAACCATGACAGGGTGTGATAACTTTAGGTACAGTGCTTACCTCTCTCAGGTGCATGTAAATGACATGAAGCACAAATGGTCATAAATGGTGTTGGAAATTTTGATGTAAAATGCAGACCACTGAAGACTTGGATGTGCACCCAATAATTGTTTTTTTTCCCCATTGCAGGAAACATACTCCCTCTATGGGTCCGGGTTTCTCTGCATTGTGCTGCATGTTAATGGAGTGTGTGTGTGAGACGAGAAATTGTGCCTTACCATGTAATTAAACTGTTCTGTTTTCCAATTTTCTACGAACAGATTGATTCTACTGCTTCAATTTCTCTGGCCCAGCTGTCCAAGGTATACACCCTTCCGTGATTTATCTGTATTGTACCTGGTTGTTCCTGATGTGTGCATCTTTGTCATGACATGTCCCCATTGCAGTCCAGTGAAACTATCATTGATCCAAAGTGGCGATAGCTGTATATACAGCACATGCAGGTTCTGACACCTTCAGTAGGTACAATGTGAGGTTTTGTGTTAGGATATCGGTTAGCACTGTATTTCAGATTTTTGTTTTTTGGCTGGCTGCTTTCAGTGTGAACTTGAATGTGACTTCCTAATCTGCTTTGTCATTCCTGAATTGTTCTGAAAGATGTTGCATGATTGCCTGATAACACCTGCCTCCATGCCAGATTATTCTTGCATTTGTTTTTACAATTGATTAGTTAACAGGATACTGGTTAGTAAAAGGAGATATTATGTGACCTTAGTTGTTGCGGTATCTGTTCTGGTTTGTGACTATATTTTGGTTACATACTCAGGTGCTGTTACTTTTTGGGCACTTGACTGATGTCTCTGTAACCTCAGGGTTGAGACTGAGACCAAAACAAACTTTATTGCCTTTTATTTATTTTATGTATCATTTTTCCTTTTAGCATTTTTAATTTTTCTTTTTTTAGTGTTTTAGGCAGTTCTTTCAGCATAAGCAGTCGAAATTCATGTCTTTTTTTTTTTTCCCCCCAGTCAACTTCCAGTTTTACACAATGTTCTATTAAAATGTGTTCTTATTTAGAAATTGTACTATTGTCTTATTGTATGCACCCCCTAGTACTTACAGTTTTTTATTTTAACTGTAGGTTGTCTTTCACCAGATTTTTCAAATCTTACATTTCATATTGCGGCTTGGTGACTCAATGGGTGGGACGGCAGACTGGGTTACAGAAGTCTCCTGGTTCGAATCCCAGCCCAGTCACAAGGGGTGTCCTTGAGCAAGATGTATCCCTGAGCTCTGTGCTAGCTCCCCAGGCCCTGAAAAATGGCTGCCTGCTGTTCCCCTGGGGGATGGGTTAAATGTATAGAATGGATTTCCATGTTGTGGGATTAATAAAATACGCTGTGAAGACAAAAATGTAAAAATAGCATTTCCTACAAATAAGTGAGTGTTTCCAACAAGCTGTTTTGACTTGGGTGTTTCAGTAGTCAGCGTTATATGTTGCATGGGCTAGTAGCAGTTTGAAAGACAAGGTACAAAGAAAATCCAAACTCTGAGAGCATCGCTGAATGTTCTGTGGACCTGTGGGTTATTGTGTCTGTGTTTCGGGGGAGGGGGCTATTGAGTACAACTGGGATGTGTGACCTCTGTTTTTGTCCTAACTTGAAAATGAAGAAAAAAATTATTGTTGCCTGTTGCACAGACCGCCAACCTTGCTGAAGCAAATGCATCTGAAGAAGATAAAATTAGAGCAATGATGTCACAGTCTAATCACGAATATGATCCCATTCAGTAAGTACACTGTCATCTCAGAAAGGAGGAAATATACTCCCAGCTAGACGTGTGGTTGTAACAGGAATTGTGATCTTTGCACAGTTACATGAAGAAAAGCATGGTGGGGCCTCCTCCTCCTAACTATACTTGTTTCCGCTGTGGGAAAAACGGACACTACATACGAAATTGTCCTACAAATGGGGTAAGAGAACTTAATCACTCTTTGATAAACCAGTCTGGGTTACCTGTTAGCACTTGTTTTAATTAGTTATTTGTTTAGGTTTCCATTTGAAACTTGGGGGGAAAAATTTTTACACTGCACATTGTACTTGTGTTACGCCTCCAGGACAAAAGCTTCGAGACTCCACAGCGCATCAAGAAAAGCACGGGAATCCCACGTAGCTTTATGGTGGAGGTGGATGATCCCAGCATGAGAGGAGCAATGCTGACCAACACTGGACGATACGCCATTCCTACCATTGATGCGTGAGTATCAATAATGTGACCCGTCATCGTTTTCTTTCCAATGCCACCCTTAGTCACTGTAATATGGGGGTTAAAAATGGTAGCATCAGTAGGGTACTTCGGTGGGTCACACTGGAAGAGGGCCCAAGATAATTTTTTAGGTGGGGAAAAAAAAACCTACTTTTGTCCCCCTCAACAATTAAAATGGAATAAAAGGTTTAGCTGTAGAGGATGGACACAAGATGTATGCGTTTCATCCTGTTAACTGGCTCTTTATGGTCTCTTTGCATACTGATCTGGCTGTATTGTTCTGGTGCCCCAACGGTGCAGTGAGGCCTACGCAATTGGTAAGAAGGAAAAGCCACCATTCGTACCACCAGAGCAGTCGTCATCCTCAGAGGAGGAGGACCCTGTGCCAGATGAGCTGCTTTGTCTAATCTGCAAAGACCTGATGACTGATGCCGTGGTCATCCCGTGCTGTGGGAACAGTTACTGTGATGACTGTGAGTTCTGAGCCAAAACCAGTGCCATTGTTTCACAAGAAGTGGTCCTGCACACAGTCAGAAATGCAAGGGATGGAAAATGTTAATTTCAGTGGTTGAATGATCTCTCTTCTTAAAGGTATTAGGACTTGTCTCCTGGAGTCTGAGGAACATGTGTGTCCCACCTGCCACCAGTCAGATGTTTCTCCAGATGCATTAATCGCCAACAAGTTTTTGCGACAGGTGAGTTTCTTGTGGTCGCATGTAGGTCAGTAAATGAAATTATATTTCTATAAGGCTGCAAGCTAAAGGCATAAGTTGAATATATTTTTCATATTTCTTTAGGCTGTCAACAACTTTAAAAATGAAACTGGGTACGCAAAACGGATGCGGAAGGCTTCATCCCAGCCTGCAGCTCCTGCAAATCCGCCCCAGCCGCGAATCCAGCGGCCCGTCCAGCCAATAAGGCCCCCTTCATCCCGTCAGCAAGACCCCTTGTTGCCTAGTGTGTCTCACCCCACAGCAACAGCAACCCCTCCTCCGGCAACACCTGCAACATCTGTACCAGGGACACACGCAGCCCCAGCCCAGCCAGTTGCTGCTGCCAGTGGTCCTTCCCTGCAAGTCAGTGGTTCTGCAGGAATGTCTGGTTTTAGCACTGGAGCTTCTCCCTCTCCCCAGAGACCTATTAAGCAGGAAGAACCAGTGATATCTAAGTGAGTCACCTTATTGTTGGCCTTGGTTGAAGTGAGATATCATGGTGTTCTACTGTAGTTTACATTCTCAGAAAGTTAATATACAATAAAAACGAAACCCCTCTCCCCTGTAAATTTTACAGAGAACTCGAGAATGTTGCATCAGCTCCTTCAGTAATGGCATCAAGTGACCCGCCTATGGCAACACCTGTCATACCTAAGGTAATAGTGCTAGGACTGTGGATGGTGGGTACCACTTGGGATAATTACAGCAGAGAGAAGTATCTTGCATTGACTTGATGATGTTAACTGTTTGCAGGGGTATCATGTGCCCGTGATTGGTCAGCCTCACTCCCTTGGGCATTCCATTCCTAGAACAGGTAAGATTAATTTATAGAAAAACGTGTTTGATATTAAGCTGTCGCAACACTGAAAAGGTTTTAGCTTGGAGGTTGCCTTTAGCATATGGCACTATTCTGAGGAATGGTATTAAAGGTATGACTGTGTGCTTCTTTACTTCCTCAGGACAGCAACTACGTCCCAACCCGCCTCGACTGAGCAGACCCACCTGGGATACGTGAGTGAGCTGTCTCTTGTACATCCATTTAATCTCTGGCACTGCTGAGTGCGAATTCTGAACCTGTGCTTTGTGTGTTTCTGCAGGTCCTCGAATAGAGGTCGCTCTCACAGTGATCGCCCTCAATGCCCACAGGCGGCCCTTGTACCAACACCCCTCCCCACAGCACCCCCCGTATACATGACTCCCCCACTCTTTGCCCCACATCAACATGCTTTGCCCCAGCCGCCCGGTTTGGCTCCTCAACCATATCCAATCCAGTTCCCTGCTGGTCAGCCTCCTGCCACTACTTACAATATACCCCCACCTGTGTATCCTCCTGCCCCTGCCACCGTACCTACTCAGTGGGTACCTCCTGGGACACAAGCCCCCTTGGCAAACCCCATGCCTCCTCTGCCAACAGCACCCTTCTTGACTAAGGAGGAATTTTACAGGCAGCAACGCCGGCTGAAGGAAGAGTAAGACATTTTCAACTATGTGTATTTGTTTTAAGTATTAACATCTAATTGGCTGTCAGCTCTCATTGACTAGCTACACAACTTTTCTATTTTTATTTTCATGCTGAATTTAATCACTTTGTTGTAAAGTGTATTGTATCACAGTATGTTACCAAGATGTGTTTGATTGTACAGTCATTTAGCTTTTAAGGCAGTAGTAATGTATGTTGTTCCAGTTTGTACAGTCACAACACTGTTATGAAAACTCATTTAGCGCTATTAATTTCTTGCCAGGGAGAAGTCTAAGCTTGAGGAGTTCACCAACGATTTTGCCAAAGAATTATTGGAGTACAGGAAGATACAGAAAGAACGACGACGTTCTTATTCCAGGCAAAATATTATTTTTACTTGTACAGTACTTAAGGAAATATCTTTGAATGTAGACCTACTTCTCAGAATAGTTTTTTGTATGTTGTGTAGGTAATTGTTGTTTTTTTTTTTTTTTTTTTTTTTCCTCTCTCTCTAGATCCAAATCTCCTTACAGAGGTTCATCATACAGTGGGAGCTCCTATTCCTATTCCAAGTCACGGTCCAGGTCCCGGTCCCCTCGTTCATACTCTCGTTCTGTGAGTCGCTCACGCTCCAGATCACGCTCAAGGTCTCGCTCACGTTCCTATTCACGGTCCCCATACAATCGCCGTGGTGGTCGTGGCCGTAGCCGCAGTTACCGCTCCAGATCTCGCTCCCATGGTTACCATCGCTCTCGAACTCGTTCTCCATCGTACAGGGGAGGACGAGATGGTGGCGGCACAAGTAGTGGTACATACCGTTCTCGGTCGCGGTCACCGGGGGGTTACAGGAGCCATACCCCACCAAAAAAGCCCATGCCCCTTTTGCAGGCCGACACTGAGCGCAAGTATGTCAACCGCTATCGGGAACCCACTCTGTATGATGCGAAGGCATACTATGGCCGCAACGTAGACCAAGGAGATGCATATGAAAGAGATAGGTATCGGGAATGGGAGAGGGAATACCGAGAGTGGTATGAGAAGTACTGCAAGAGCTACAACAACCCGTCTGGCAACATGGCCCGAGGGCGGGCAACACCAGCTGTTAGGGAGCCATTTACACCAGAGCGGTTTGCACCACCAAGGCCACGGGAGAACTCGCCATATGGACGTGGGAGGAGGGAGGAATACCCACCTCCTGGTCAGAGTCATAGCCTCCTTCCAAGAGGTCGGCATGGGCCTCAGACCTATCAGGATAAATTTCCCTTTAAGGAAGGACACGGCATGGGCACTGTTAGTGGTATGAGTAAGGAACTGCCAAAGGGTCTGAAAGATAGGGAACAGAGTGGAAGTGGTCCTGGAGATCCCAAAAACCTGAAACACAAGAAGCACCGAAAAAAGAGGAAGGGTGAAGAGACTGATGCCTTCAGCCACTCTGATTCCATGGATGATGGCAGGAAGGAGGACCGAAAGGGAGACAGCATGCTGATGGCATCAAGCCGTGATGATGCCACCCCTGTCAGGGATGAGCCAATGGACAGTCCCACAGTGCCCTATAAAGCCACCTCAGACAAAGACCGAAGGGAGAAGGTCAAAGGAAAAACTGAGAAACCAAAAAGGAAGATGGAGTCCAGTACCTTAAAGAAGGAGTCCAGTGCAAAGCCCTCAAAATCCTGTAGGGAGAAGGAAACTGATGTAGAGCGTGAAAAGTCACCTCATTCTGAACCAGCCCTTAAAAGGGCTAAGGAAGACTTTTCCCAGAAAGCAGATCCTGGAAAACAACACTCGTCTCAGCGAGACGATAAAGGTCCCCTGTCACGAAGGGTGGTGCAGAAGCCTGCTAAGTACAACCAAGAACCTAAGCCCACAAAGGAAGAGCCAAAAGTGAAAAAGGAGCATGGGAAAGAGGTTACCAGAAATGAGAAAGCCCTTGTCAAAGATGAGAAGCCCAAGGTAGAGATGGAAAAAGTTATCAAAAGTGAGGAGAGGCCATCCAGCAAAACTGACATTAAACCTGAAAAACGCAAGAGGAAAGAGGATAAGGTTGTTGAAAAGGACCAGGACGTTCCCTCTGTCAAGTCACCTAAGGCTGAATCGGCAGAAGTTTCCAAAGGGTCACCAAAACCCAAGCCCAAGCCTGAAAGCGAAAAGCCAATAGATAAAG
Source organism: Chitala chitala (assembly GCA_025773905.1). NCBI lineage: Eukaryota > Metazoa > Chordata > Actinopteri > Osteoglossiformes > Notopteridae > Chitala > Chitala chitala. The sequence goes on along the minus strand of JABJVR010000038.1, from coordinate 4,447,699 downwards.
AGAAGCCAGTTATCCGTCCTTTGATGGAGAAGGAGGTGAAGCCTGTGCCTCTAAGGAAGATCAAGATAAACCGTGAAATTGGCAAGAAAATTGGCAGTGGAGAAAGTGTGGCTGCTCTTGAGGAATCTTCTGACTGTGGTGGAAAGGGCAAACCCGAGAAGGCAAAGAGCAAAATCCGTAGGAAAATACCAGCCCCGGATGGCTCTGGCATGTTGCTCGTGGATTATACCAGGTGAGAATTTAAATTATTTTAACATATTGGTTTTTGGAAATGAAATATAAACTTAAGACATGTTACTTTACCATTTCTCATAGCTTGCCATGTATCACTTTCAGCAAATAGAGTATTGTAAACATTGGTGTCAGGTCCTTGACTGAACTGTGCAAGAGCTCTGGTACAGTTATATCATTTTCTTTTTTTATATTTTAGCACTAGCTCCACTGGGGGTAGCCCCATCAAGAAGGTGGAGGAGAAACAGGACCTAAAGAAGACTGTTGTCAAGACTCTGGAAGAGTACACAAATGACAGTTCCACACCGGCAGAAGATGAGATTGTCATGATCCAGGTCCCCCGCTCCAAGTGGGAAAAGGAGGATTATGAGTCCGATGATGAGGAGACAAAGGCATCGACGGCCCCTGAGAATGGCAACCCTACCCCTGCCGTGCCTGAAAGCACTGCTACAAAGCCTGCTGAGAAGAGTTCACCTCAGCCAGAGCGAGTTTCCTCTGCTGCCAAGGACACTGCAAAGACTGAAGTCCCATCTGAGGCCAAGCCTACTAAAGTCTCCCCACCATATGACAAAGAAAGAGAGAAGGAGAAAGAGAAGGACTGGGAAAGGGAACGGGAGAAGGTTAGGGAAAGGGACCGGAACATCTCAGACAGAGAGTCAGCAGACAGGAGGAAGCCTTCTGCCTCCAGCTCAGACAGGGAGAGGAACCAGGAACGTGGCAGTGATCATGGCAGTGAGAGGAGCAGCTCTTCTGCCTCTCACAGCTCTTCCAGGGACAGACCTGCAGATAAACTGGATGCATCCTCAAGGAAAACAGTCAGCACTACCAGCACTGACCGTAGGCAGGAGCACAGGACTGCCCAGAGAGAGAATTCTTCCTCAAAACCCAAAGACAGTAAGCCCAAGGAGACAGTAAAAAGACGAGACTCCCCACCTCCACCAAAGGATCATTGCCAGCCTCCTCGAGGTAGAGATCGAGACACAGATATGGCAAAGAAGGGACCTGGGTCGTCAGAATCCCACAGGATGGAGAATAGTCCCTCTTGGGATAAGAAACCATGTCAGAGTTCCACAGAGCCATCAAAACAAGGGTCAGAGAGTAATAGGGTAGAGAGGCCCTCCAACAAGGAAACACAGAGTGGCAGGCACCAGGAAACAAGAGAAGTGAGGGACTCCAAAGACAAGGAACACAGCGTCCACAAACCCCCCCATCAGCCCAGCTCTCAGGAGCCCCGGGGTGACACAGAACGGTCAGGGGGGCGTGCTGAGCGTGAGCACACCAAAACCAAACCCCCCTCCGTGCGCTCTGCACGGCTCTCCTCTGACCTCGCACGCGAGACCGATGAAGCAGCCTTCGTCCCCGACTACAGTGAGAGCGACAGCGAGGCATCAGACGCCGAAGGCAAGACGGAACAGAGGGGCAAGGACAAGGGTCCCGACAGCAGCCCCAGTGCCAGCCCAAGCCCCTCCCACTCAGGGAGCCATGCACGCAGCAGTAGCGCCAGTTCCGCTGGCAGCCAGGATAGCAAGAAAAAACGGAAGGAGAAGAAAGAGAAGAAGGACAAGAAGAAGCACAAGAAGCACAAAAAACACAAGAAGCACAAGAAGCATGCCAGCAATGAATCGGAGTGTGAACAGAAAGGACAGAAACACAAGCATAAGAAAAAGAAATCCAAAAAGAACAAGGAAAAGGACAAAGAGGAGAAGGAGAAAGAGAAGGACGACGCAAAGACCAAGTCATCTGTCTGACATCACAGACTGTGGCAATGGACTTCATTTACTTTTTTTTTTTGCCAGTATATTGTACAGCAGAACTGGTTCTGTAAATAAATGGTGAAAGGCTGCATGTAAAGGTGGTACTGCTGTTTTTTCCCCCATCTGGGTTTTGTAATACGAATTTGTACATAAGTATTCAATTGACCATTCAGATACTGATAATTATAATAGGTGTGCTGTTTGAATGCGTGAAGGTGACAGCTTGTTTTGTATGTTTATCTTTGGAAAGCCAAGGGTCTTGCTGTACTTGTGCTCTTTTTAAATACCTACATTTTCACCCATGAGTGTCATCTTTAATTTCGTATAGGATGTTCGGTGACATACATTGTATAGCACTTTACAGATGTGAAATGTACTGCATAGCTTGATGGAGCCAGTGTATGTGTATGTCATTTTTGCATAGGTTTGTGATTGCATTCTCTTGGACAGATCCAACCGTGCTGCAATTACTGGAAAATCTGGAGAGTTTTTATTTAGATGGACATGGTGACACCTCTTTAATTCAACTTACTGTAACTGTGAATATTTTCAGCTTTTTTAAGTTGATACCTTTAATTTAATTTGACAATAAATTTTTTTCAGCAGAACATTAAACATTGTTTTTTTTTGGCTTCTTGCTGAAAACAGTTACTCAGAATTTTCTGACTAATATAGGGTATTGGCTGTTAATTGCAAACCAGCTTTGTATAAGATCAGTTCTTTTGTATCTCGATCTAAGTTTGGCCTGTAATCATGTACGCAGACTTGCGTTTTGATGTTCCAGGTTATTGGAATTTGAAAATGTGAATTTTTCATCTTGAAATAAAGATGAACAGGTACTCTTGTGTCATTGTTAACACTATAATGTATGACTCGTAAAATAAAGTCCCTCCTATCAGGTTACATATAATTGGCTAGCATATGTATTTGGTTAAGAAGGGCTTTGACTGGTTGCATTTGAATTTTTTTCCCAGTATCGTTGTAGTAGTAATGTGTATATAACTGCAGAAGCTCTTGAAGAATACTTTCGAATTCAAATTGTCACATGCTTAACCATACACAATAAGACAACTGGTGAAATGCTTACACGACTGTAACCTAAGAAGAGTTACATAATAAAGATAAAAAAAAAAAAAAACATTCTAAGAAAGTTCTTGGCTCAGCATGCTAATTTTCCCAGGCTAATTCACCACGTGGGTAGTGACGGCCCCGGTTCGAATCCTGGCGGCTAAGAACCTAAAAAAATTAAAATAGAAATATGAGAATTTAAATAACGAGCAACAAAGTAAGCTGCATTTGCACTTAAATAAATTGAACGGCTGCAAATTAACTGGTCATTAAAGTATTCAAAATTATATTTTATACAGAAAAAACAAATGTAAACATGTTCTTTATTTGTATGTGAGACTAGAAAAGTATAACTCTCCATTCGCTGATAAAATGTATTGTTTTTTGTGGGTTGTGATGTTCTGGACCAAGTAATATGTTCGTATTAAAGTATTCTATCTATAAATCCATTAACAAATGATAGGGTTCAGAGGTTATTCTTTCCCACTTAAGTACCATATATCTGCATACATGTACCACAACACTGGGCTTTCTATATACATTACTTGTCTTTGCTGAGGAATTCGTCTAGTATACCTTAGTAGAATGAACTGTGGTATTAAGATCTCCACTTCTCACCTCTGGGATGTGTTTGTACCGTAAGCTGTGGACTCTCCACAGGCTGGCTGCTATCACGTGACACACACACACACTAAGTCATGTGACCATATGGACTGATGCTCGCGGCAACATGTGACCGTGTTGCGATACGCGAACCAGAAAAGGCTTTGACATGAAAATAAACAAGCGTCCCCTTCTTGACCTGTCTTTTTCCAACGTTGTTCTCCCCTCCAGCACTGAAGGGCAGTAGAAACTATAACAAGCTTCAAGACTGGCGAAGTATGCTGCAGTTGAGATAAGCAAGCAGTTGGTTTAAGCGCCGCGGTTTCTAGTTTGGTAAGTTGATCAAGTGCTAAGAGCAATTACCATAACTCAGTGAACGGGGAAAGGTATGCAGCTGTTTAAAGCACGATGCGTGCTTCGAAGCTAGCATTTTTTAACTTGCTTTAGCAAAACAGACTTTTAATAATTGCACTTGTATAGTTATGTAGTCTGTTGTTTAATTTTTTGTACCGTAAATTAGATAAATTTTTAAATTACGCATTACCCACAAACGGCTATTTTGTCTTTAATGTATTTAATTAGGCATTTTAACTTCTACTTTGCGTAGCTACAGTTAACGGAGTAGACTTTAAGTTTCAGCCAGAGAAAGTTTTCGAACTGAGACACAAAGATGAAAGCCGTAGTTTTTTTTTTTTTTTTAAGAAACAAACTTTTGAGAATCGACGCAACAGTAAGATAACCGGGAGGTTGTGGAATGTTTCTATTATAAATTATTAACGCTTGGGAGACGCTCTCTGTGATTATCTGTAGGTCTGTCTAACTCGCTTCCTTTGACAAAGTTCTTAACCGACAATCATTTTAATGTAAAGCAGTGGTGAGAGCAGATTGATTTAACTATTGTTATCAATTATAACAAGCAAGTCGGCGACCTTTTGAAACTAAATCTAAGAAATAAGCCTTTAAAAAAACCTGCATTTTGAATACGAATAACATATTGGGGAGTTGATATTAAGAAGCTTAATATAAGATGTATTGCCAAATATATTGATGAAAGTGAGTGTGTGTGTGTGTGTATGTATACGTGTGTGTGTGTGTGTGTAAACCATAAGGGTGCACATGATAATGCTAAATAATATATATATGTCACCTTCACGC
>JABJVR010000038.1:4422102-4442788 GCA_025773905.1 Chitala chitala | reverse complement strand
AAAGAGTTTTGCACGTAAATCCGTTTTGAATTGTAAGGTAGTGAAAGAGCTTATGTAAAGGTGATGGTAATGTATACCCCTGCATTGGAATGTCTTGTATGTAAGTGACAGTGTAGAACAGGAGTGGGCAGTCATTGTCCTGGAGGGCGATAGTGGGTGCGGGTTTTTGTTTCAGCCAGTTCGTTCAATTTAATTTGACTACTGTCTGAATTAAATATCAGTTACATTGCTGCTTCTCTGCATTCTTCCTGATCGTTTGCATCTGCATTCTTCCTGATCGTTTGCATCTGCATTCTTCCTGATCGTTTGCATCAGTCTTAGCTTATTGCTTAGCGGTCTTAGTTTATTGACAGAAAATTAGTTACACAGAAGAAAGTTCAAAGACACTTGTGCTTTAACATCTTTAACAAAGTATGTTAATCACACAAAATCACTCTAACTCCAGAATCATAATAGTAGAAAATGTCTGGATAATTCAGTGTGTTTTATTCAAACCTGTAATCATTAATTTTATTCAAATTATTAATAAACAGCAGAGACAAGTGCCAAGACAAAGAATGCTTAATCAGTAGCAGTGACTTAAGTGATTACCAAGAAATTGATTAAAATATACTATAGCTGTTACATCAGTAACATAAGTAACAATTGTGGTAACATCAGTAAATCATTTTCATGTGTTATAAATTCTTGTTAAAATTATTAAAGTTTATTGAGAATTCTGGATTGACACAATAATTATACAAACAAGTCAATGTTTAAATGACATTAGGATTCAATTAATAGCTGAAATTGGCTGAAGCAAAACGCTGAACCCAATGTGGCCATTTGGGACTGTGATTGCCCACCCATAAGGCAGAATAATACGAAGAAGTAAAATATGAAAAGTGGGTGGAGAAGTAGAATAGGACTAAAATGCAGGCTTTAATGGGAAATCAGTTTTTAAATTTAAGCTAGTATGGTCACCTCAGGAAAATATGCTCTCTGTGTACTGATTTGAGCCAACTTTGCCTTAGATTCTTCACAAAGATGGTGTACAAATGGGTTTTCTCCATGAAGATGGTAAAGTTAACTTTTGAGAGATGACCTGGTTGGTTTAGCTTCCAACTTTATCTGCCAAGTCAGTTCTGCTGAGGCTGAATGAATGAATTAATGAATGGTAGTGCTTCTGACGTCATTTCCCTTGGCTGTTAAATGCTAAGAACGGTGTATTCTTATGAAAAACATCTATGAAACAATGCATATAATATTCATTATACAGCAATGGTGCATTGTAGGATGGTTGCACAAAAAGTAAAACACTTCTTTATATAAATTCCTCTGCCCTCCCAATAGAGTATGTATTTGCAACCAGCTCAATCTCTAGACACAAGGTAATGGCAGCCTGGACTGCCTCCAGGTAGAAGAGAATCGTCTTATGTCTGTCTTTTTCATCCCAGCCAACTGCTGACACTGTTTCAAAAATGTGATCGTTAAGCCTGCCTGATGACTAACGAGGTCTCTTACCGTGCTTGGATCCCTTTGTTCCTGTAATGGGCAGTGAGGTGAAAGGAAGGACTTGCGCGTACATTTGTGTGTGTTTGAACTGAAGGTGGTCACTTTGGCTGACGTTTCGGTGAAGCAGGGTCTTGGTACTCGCTCACCAGGTTAGGGAGAAACGCAGACAGCGTTGCTGTTTTTTTTAGACCAGCGGTTGTGGTGGTGATGGTGTGGGTGGTGGTGGTGGTACTGTGGGTCATTTAATGCAGAGATGCACTTCTCCTGCAGGCCAGGCTCTTGACTGTGTCCTGGCTACAGGTGGAGACTGATGGCTCAAAGGTTTTAAATGACTGACTCTTGGCTCTCAGCATAGATCCTGATCCTCACAGGCGCCGTGTCAGCTGACCTTGAACATGCTAACGAGGGCAGAATTAAGACACTCCGTATTTAACGTGTATTAGTCACAGCACGTGTCCACTTGCTACTTGGGAGTAGTAACACAGCAAAGAGAAGCGTGGCAGCTGGACCTTAGTAACAGTTAGCTCCTCCTTGTAATTACTTGTAATTTCTTGATGTTACATGAAGATCAGTTGGCATATTATGAAAACAAGACCGGAGACTATCAGTAGTAGTCATAAATATTTATGTATAAAATTAGGCTGTAATAGTGTTTGTTATATGATTGTAATTTAGTTTTGGAGGACAATGGTTAATATAACCAATGGAAAACCCTCTGCACAGAATAACTGGAATGTTCTGCTGCATCTGAAGCAGCATTGAAATCCCCCCCCCGTGTCATCAGTTCACATTTAATTCCCGACATGAGTCTCCCTGCAGTGCAGTATTATAATTTGTACTAGTTGTTATAAAATGCAGTCGACTCTTAAAGCATGACCACATTATAAAAAAAAAAAAAAAAAATTTATGCATAATACTATAAAAACGGGGAACAACAACATTTTACATCAGTGCTGCATTGTTCCATTTTGTAGGAATAGCTAACTAACTTTAATCTCTTCAAAATGAATAATTATTCCAATGGAGTTGAATGGGGGCGGGGTCTTGTCCACCAATCTGCAATGCAATTGGAAGACCTCAAGACCTTCTGGTTTCCTTGTGCCTTATGTGCACTCCAGGTGGCAATGCTGTGGCTGACTGGTGGGTGTGTGTCAGGGTGGTAGCTGAAGCAAATGAGCTTGTGTGAAGACAAGAGTTTAATGCTGCACCAGCCTGATGAGTGCACATGATAATGCTGTTTCTGGAAGGAAATTGGGACTTCACAGCCTTTGCCTTCCGTGAACACTGGCACATATTGCTTTGCAAAGCATGTTGACATGCTGCCAGGTGTACACAGTGTCATTTGAGACAAGTTTGTCCTTGGCAACAAAGTACATGCTTCCATGCTTGGTGGAAAGAGACTGAGGGGAATTGCATGAAACTTGTTTCCCTAACCCTTGTAAAAAGATAGGCCTTGCCATAGAAGGTACAACAACAGTCTCTTACTTGTACACAGATTTTTTGAACAAAAATTTCTTTACTATGACCCCCCCCCCCCACCAGTGACTTGTAGCAACGTCTGTCTGTCTGTGAGAGAGCGATGCCCAGGAAAGAGGGGATTTTATTGTCTTGCATTCTTCCTGTGTGAATGTGCTGCAGATTAAAAATGATAACCATACAGATGAGCCAGTAAGGTAGCTTGCATCAATTTACTTTTTCCAGCTGTACGTGTATTTAATGGCAATTACATGTTTTGAGAATCAACTTCTCTTCCCTGGTTGTGGTACGATCTTTGTTTACACGACCCTGCATTATTTAACTCCTTAAAGGAAATTAATATTGCCTCATTGTAAACAAATGACGATTGAAAAGTGGGCCATGTGCAATGTTAGCTTTCACATTAATAAGTAATACTTCTCACGGATGTCCTCTCATCGGAAGGAAACGGGGAGTGGAAAAAAATAAAAGCACCCTAAGTCAGGTCTTAATTATTCAAACGAAGATAGTGCTAGTACTGGGATGCAAATGGATGAAAGCTGCTGTCATGGGCATATGTGCACGTGTGTTTCACAGCCAGTGGTGCTGAACGAGCTGGTAGTAGAAGAGCATATAGAACTTAGACCTGCCTCCAAGTCTTTACCAGGGAGGAGAATGTGATCTTCTGCCTACCAAGTGTGCTTTTCCATGGGAACATGGTTGACAAAATTTTGGAAAACTGAGTGAGGGAGGGAGGGAATGAGGGAGGGCAAACTGCAGGGAGTATGACGTTCGTTAGAGCACGTGCAAACTGCTGTGTATTGAATGTGTACAGACCAAAGTCGGAGGAGAATGTGCTGATGGAGTGCCGAACTTCCAGCTCTCCCCTTCCACCCTGTGATGGTGTGGCAGGCATACCTGCTGCTTCTGTTATGTTGGCCTACCACACTGATTGCATTTGCCAAGTCGCACAGAGAAATAGGGATAGACTAGCCAAACGGCAGACCATGCGCATAGGAGTGTGTGAATCCCCATCAATGCTCCAGTAGAAATGTGAAAGGGTAAATCACTGGTCTCATATATGTGATCACTGCCATAACAGTAGATATTCCAGGTCCCCTTAATCATTAAAAGTTGCAGCCTTTCTTATCCCCCAGCAGACATCTTATTTAAGGCTGGTATTTGTACTCAAATATGAGAGACCCTGATCAGTTCTGTAGAGTACTGATGTAGACATTTGTTATACTGAGGAAAGAACACTTCAGAAATTTAGCATTATGAACTTGATGAAGCTTCATTGCATCACTTTACATAAATGCAAATTTTTTGCTATAGCCACAAAGGTGCAATTTCAACATTTTGGTTTTTATATTGTCAGGATGGTAGTATGAATTCTGGCATTCTAGAGGCCTTTACTCCACCTGAACCACATGTGTTCAATCTGCTGGGAGTAAATTGGATCAGACTAGAGGAATCCGATGCATCACATTCAAGACTATTCTGCTGTTGCTAGGGCAACAGCCACCACATCAGCCTACTGCACACAGCTCCGGCTATAATGACCATCTGGCTTGGTGCCAGGACAGTTTCTTTCATTGCACAGTTGGACCTTGGGTGCCAACAAATTGTGTGACGTACTTGTATTATTCCCCTTGCTGCAAGTTGTTTAACCGTTCGGGTTCTTGTCAGGTTTTTCTTCCTCTTTTGGCACCAACAATGTTTGAATATTTTGAGTATTGATTACATTTATATTTACATTTATTCATTTAACAGATGCCTTTGTCCAAAGTGACTTAAAATTAATAATAGAACACGTGCATGTCCCAAACGAGGTCAAACAGTATCAGAGAATGTAACTAACAGTAAGTGCTGTCCTATAATCAAAGTGCACACGATTAAATCAAGCAATTGTTATTCAATTAAAGGGAAAAGCATAAACATATAAAATGTAAGTCATGTATAAACTAGAAAAACATGTACAAACAGCCTTGCAACAATGGAGTAAAAAAGGAAGCATGGGTGAAAAAGGTGAGGTTTTTAAGTTCTGAGGCGCTCCCTGAAGAGATGTGTCTTCAGTTGCTTGTAGAATGTGGACAGGGACGATGAAGTCCTCAAAGCAAGTGGAAGCTCATTCCACCATAGAGGTGCCAGAGATGAGAAGAGCCTACATTTACCAGTCTTTAGTAAGGGTGCAACCAGTCTCTTTCTGGTAGTGGACCACAGAGAACAGGAAGGGACATAGTTTTTGATACAGGACTGGAGGTAACCTGGAGCAGTCCCATTGATGGACTTGAATGTAAGCATCAGGATCTTGTATTTGATGTGAGAAGGGAAGCCAATGTAGCGAGATGAGCAAGGGAGTGACGTGTGTCCGTTTGGGAACATTGAAGATGAGACGTGTCGCTGCATTCTGGATCCTCTGGAGAGGATACGTAGCAGAGGCTGGGAGGCCAGCCAGGAGTGAATTGCAGTAGTCCAATCTTGAGATGACTAATGATTGGACCAAGAGCTGAGTCGAATGTTCTGTAAGACTTGGTCTGATCTTCCTGATGTTGTTGATTAAAACAAGGCTCATCCTGGGGGACGGTGTATTTGCAGTATTTTTTTTTTCCCCACGTCACCTAAGCTAGCAGTGAAGTATTTTGTTTCTCTCTAATGAAATGGTTTTTTTTTTTTTTTTAATAAGTTGATGCGTGTACACTTCAGGAAACTGAGAGAAGCCTTAATTTAGCTAATGAATTAATTTTAAAAGTCCCAATCATGAACAGCCCCCCCCCCCTTCCTTTCATCCTTAAAGTGAATGACATTTTAGAGACTTTCCAGATGGAAGTAAAGGCAGGCATGGTACCTGACACTGACTTTGTCTGGCCCTATCCTGAATTGATATACCTCATCCCACTGACCTGCATGTGATGAAAGATTCATGGTGCCCGCCACAAGATGCAGCAGCTGGGGGGCTCGTAAATTTTTGAAGGGAAGATGTCCAGTGTGTGCCAGTTAAGTCGAAGGTGGATAAAAAGGTGAGAGGAGTGACTTAAGGGGTAAACAAAAGCTGTGGTAAGGTGCCATGATGTATTTACAGGTCTTTTTCATTCTTCTGCCTGTCTTGTACAAGGTCCAAATGCTTGTTCCTGGTGGTGGTATGTGAAAAAGAATTCATCTTTGTAACATTTAAGGATTTGAAGACTTCGGATGTTTAAAAAATTAATCTGCAATAAATATAGGCATAATGACATTTTCTGTGTTTTGTGCTGCTGAAATCCCCACACTTTGTGGCTTGCACTGACTCTGTTGTGTTTATATGATAATCAAGTGTGGCACCAGTGTTGGGCAAATTTAAATTGATATTTCTAGAAAAGGAAGACTGCTTCTTAATGGCTATATCAGGTTATCACATAGAAAGATGATGAATTTGGTTCAGGATTATTTTTATACAAGTCTCTCCAGCATGATTGAATCAGAATATATGTAGTGTATTATAAGGCACGGTAAAAGTCTTGTGTTGACAGAATAAGTTAAGAGAAAAAGCATATTACTGCGCCTTACCAGCCATGGATGTGTGGATGTGCGCAAGTGTGTGTGATTGGGTGAGGGTGGGCTTTTGTATTCATATGCCTCCCAGCCCATGTCATTGCACCAGTAAATCATTAATGTTTTTTTTTATTATTAAATTCATTAGCTAGGCAGCCATATGGTCTCCATAGCATCCCACCCCCCATGTGATGCATGGGGATGCATTGTCACGGTCACATCCCAGGAGCCATGTAAGGGCCCTGCAAAACGACATGTTTTGAAGCTGGAGGTTTTATCACACCTTGCCCATGGAGTTGCCCTGTGGACATTTTCTAACTCCTCTGTCATGTCATGACTTGTGCATCACGCATCAATGTTTTTCTGAATTTCAGCTTTTCCTATTTTTCAGCACAACAGGTGCAGGGGTGTAAACAAAGAATGACAATTGCATTCCAGTTTAATTCCAGTTTACTAATGAGTTGCCCCCGGTTACCTGCATACCATAGTATCAACAGATGGGTCTATAAGATGCCCTGTTCTTCTGTTAAAATGCCATGAATATGTCTGCATGTGTGTAGTGTGTCTGAAAATAATTATTGCAAGACCATTGAGACTGCAAGATAAGCACTACCCACGTGGGAATTGCAAACATTTTTAATAGGTTTACTCTTGATGTTGTAATTTTACACAGAACTCATGTATTTAATTTCCAAAGATTTATTTGATGGAAATGAAGGTGATGGAACTATTGAATTATGGTTTTGAGATGCGTAGATATATAAAATTTAGATCTAAAGTGTGTGTGGAAATAAATCCAATCCTCATTTATGTCATTGTGCCTTTACTCAAGGTTTGTAAATGTGATGGCATCTGTGTTGGCTCACAGACATGGGCAGAATTTGTTCCAAGTACAATTGGGGATGAAAAGAACACATTTCACAGCTGCCAGGATTTTTATGTTTCACTCCCTCCCTCCATCCAGGAGGTAAAGCAGGAGAAGCTGGAGCCTTCTGCAGCTGGTTGTAGTGGTGGTTGTATTATTTTCCTTAAACTGAGCATCAGTTTAAGGAAAATAATATAACATCTGACCCAGTTTGTATTGGAACTTTACATTTTGGCCAGTAAATAACATGGTGGTTAAGAGCATGAGTTTTCTCCTTCGTGTGTGGTAGAAGGGCTCCAGTGATGGTGCTTTTTTGTATCTGTGTAATTGGTACAATACCTTCAATTGACTTGAATAGCAGCATCAACAACGTGATTGAAATTGTGTTGTTTTTATGCATATCTGATGTGATCTTGCTGTTCTTGGCAGCACTTTTGTCCTTCGTTTTTGGAACTCTTCAACCATGTGGTTTCTGAGCACTGATTTTTGGGAGGTCTCAGAGGCCAGCTCTGGTTACTTCAAGTCTCTTTAGTGGTCTTGTCAGCTCTGAATGCGGGAGAGAGAATTACTCATCAGAGAGAGTCATAAAAAAGAGTTCTAAATTGAGCAAACATCACAGGGCAAAGGCCGGCCCGATAGCAGCCTCCTCACTAAGTAAACCAACCGTGTACAGTACTTGTCGTGATCATAACAAATCACAACAATTCAGAGAGCATGGTGTCTTTAAGCAATAATTATGTGTATATTTGTAAAGTGACAACTTTATGCACACAAGTCAGTGTACAGTAAGATGCAAACAAGTGTTCAAATGATGCTGTGAAGAAAATTCCGTACACAAAAACTGCTTGCAATTGCTGCTGTTATCTAGCACCCTCTTCATTATATTGTGGTGGCTGGGTAACCTGCCATAGCAACTGAGCTTACACACTCTGAGTCTATTAATAGGAACACCCACACTAGCTGTACCAAAATGGAGATCCAGAGTGCCCTGGAGGTGTTTCTACTCTATTAAAGTAAAAGACACGATGAGAGACAAACCAAGCCAATACTTGTCTGGAACTTTTAGAATGGTCTCAGGATACTTGTGCTTTGCCAGAGTTGTCCAAGGAGAAAAATATTCCTTCCAATTATTTTACCACAAGCTTTAGTTAAAACTAACTACACAGTACTGTGCATCCATTGCGGTTGTTTCCTGTAAGTGTGCGCATGTTGTGTACTTGGAGGCTGTTTGGTTGTAGGTGTGCTGAACAGTTTCCATGCCTATTGATGTTGAAATAGTCTTCAAAATGTTAACAAAGCTCAGCACCATGGGCCATTCAGCATTCTGCTGTATGGTTTTGTTTTCAGAATTCATACGTAGACAAATTCCAAACCAGAAACTCAGCTGAACTTACATTGTCAGAGGTTTTTTTTTTTTTGTCATTGAAGTGTGTGTGTGCGTGCGTACGCGTTTTGGACTAGCATCAAGGACATTTTCTGACACGCTAGACACTACTTGTGCTGTTACTAGTGCTAGTGCGGAGGAGTGAATTAACTAAAACTAGCCTACATGAAAACAGGCCAGATTTTTATTTTTTTTTTTAATAATCAATAAGGATGTATAGTAATAATTAAACCATTTGTTTCACAAAACAAATGTAGTGTTTTCTGTGGCAGTTGTAAATGTACATTACACCTGGGTTGTTGTGTTTGGTGTGGTGGTGTCCAAATGTGGCATGGTACACTTTGCCTTTCTAAGAGCCTAAGAGGACTCACTCAAGAATACTTGAGAAGCCTGAATTTGTGCCTTGCTGCTGGGCTGACTTCAGGTGTGCAGAGGCTCTAGGTGCTTTCTGCTGCTTTCCCTGTGGCCCAAAGCTGTTGCTGCGGTGACAAGAGCCCTGTTTACATACTGGGTCTAGTTATGGTGATCACACACAATTCTTGCAGACTGGCACTGTTCCTCTTTGCAGAGTAGGCAGAGGTGCCAAAGCCCCACAGCAGGGCAACATAGTATTGGAGTGGCCTACAAATACATCATGTTGTTCAAATTTGGCTCTTCTTAATTTAGGCCTTAATCCTTCTAAGTAATTTTTATTCTTTTCTCATTTACTAATTTTTGATGTCTTGTATTTGTGTGAAAATGGACTGTATCAATATTAGATTTGTACATGATGGTAAATATGCTTGCTGTTGGCAAATTTGTGTTATGATTGTACTGTGTTGTGAAAATTGTAGGTTTATGGCTGAATTTTTGTTTTCATTAGTGCCACATAATTGTGGTTGTTTCAGTTGTAACAGTGGGTGTCTGCAAATGTTTCTTGCAGAAATATCCTGCATTTTGAGGCATACAAAAGCCATATTAATAAATGCTCCTTCCTCTCATCTCCATAAATGACTATGTATGTAGTTAGAGATGTATTGGTTCTATTGCAGATGTTATAAGTGGTGCAGAGCAGATAATGCTGTGGATGAGAAGATGCACATGCATAAGTAAGTACTCACCCAGTTTTTCAAGGAGACGCACCCATAACCTAACTACACTTGTCTCAGCACATTTGGAAGCAACTTGAAAAGACATTGTGTGTAACCACACAGTGTATCTACACTTTCTGCTGTGTTGCATCCAGAAATGACTCTTGCTGGCTTGCTTAGACTAAAATTATAAATCAATGTTTGGAATGGCTAAACGCAATAGAACGAGGATGGATTTAGAAAATATGTAGTCCTTGAACTCCAGTTAATCATTCACAGTTCTAAGAGACATTGGCAACCAAGTGTCCAGTGGTTCCAGTGCACGTCATACTAGTATGTAGGCTATTACAGAATTTTCCCATTCCAAACATCAGTGGATCACACCAGACTACAACGTTCTTGCATACAACCTTAACTGCAGATCATTATGTGCATTTAAAATTATCCGAAAGAGTTTTAACTGTTATACGTGTTTGATTTTCAGATTTATGATTTTGGATTGATACAGTCACGTTACTTTAAAGAAAATTCTGGTAGGCGGTTGCTGCTTTCTGTCCACATACATTTTCTGGCGTATTTTATTTTTCTGCGGTACACTAAGTCTAAGAGGAGAGGTGTGTTTTAGCTGTACATCAGTTGTGAAGTTGTGGTTGCACTGCTGCGCATTCACATGTATTTGGATCTGCTGTCTTTGTTGTGCTGTTTCCTCTGGTCCAAGGTATGTTCGTATGAAGTCGAGGCGGGATGGCGGTGTGCATGTACATCTGTAAGGGTGGTGCGCTGTGCGTTCGTAAGGGGGGGGGGCTGTTTTCTCTTCCTGAGTTATACTGCGCGTCCATGAGCGAGGGGGGAGGTCAGCGACTGAACAAAATGGCGGACGTGCGAATTACTGCCTCTCTTCTCGAACGGTGCACATACTCACTGACTTTCTCTTCAGCCTTATAAACACGCTTTATTTCACACGCCGTTGCACTTTACATTTGCGCAGGTGAGTGCTCGCTTTCCGAGAAAGTGTTTTTTTTTTTTTTTTTTTTTTTTTGGCGTAACCATGTAATGTTTCGCGGGACTTGGATTACCTGTGAAACTGCAAGTGTCGTCTTACTTAAGTTGGCTAGTTTTGCTACGGTTGTAGCGGTGAATTTGCTTTCTCGTGCTGCAATTTCGTCTCCCTTGTTGGTTGATATTATGTCAGGTTAGCTAATGCGGAAAATAGTTTTGTATTTTTTGCATTTGACTTTTTCCTCAGTAGTGTTGCGATGCTTTTAAAGTAGCCTAGCTAAGCTTACACCCGGAAAGTGAAATGTACGTGACGTGCAAAACTACGGCTATTTTATGTAGATTTTTTTAAATATGTGGACGGGGATTTACTGTATAGCAGATACAGGGGAGAACTGCCCATGCTTGAACTCTGTTAAAATGAATTACGAAGCCTAACCTCGGCAATATTTACTAGAAAATGTTGGTAGCTAACGAGGCTAACTTATGCGGCGAGCCAACGTCACAGTCCTGCGTATAAACCGTCCGTTTAGGGCAAATCCTCTTTTTTACGTTTTAAAACGAATTTCATGTAGAAATATCGCTCATGTTAACTGAAAATTAATGTAATTTGTACGTTCGGCTCGCAGATCTAATAAACTGCCGGAAAACAACGACTAAGTCAACCCCCCCCCCCCCCGTTTTGCTGGCTGTTGGCTGGGAGTGGGGGTAGTCTCATGTCCATTTAACCCGATGTTTACATGTCACTGGTGTATTAATATCGCACATGGCTGAAGTAATCGCCCAGTCTCTTGTGATGAGCCACATCAAACGTTATGTTGCAGTAATTTAAACTGACGCCGTTCTTCTTCCGTGCACTCTGTCCGCTTTTACTGTATTTCCTTTCTTTAAATCCACGAAGACGGCATTAGGAGTAAAAAAAAAAAAAAACACCAAATGCGTCGACCACTTGCCTGTGATCCGACAGAGCCATTGCGTGCTATGAGCCTTGTTTGCGTGTTTTACCCATATGTTACCGTGAATGACCTTGACGTTTTGTCCCAGAAGCGCGTTGTTTACTTGTGCAAAATTGCAAACGGATTACTTATAAATATCCGAGCGCGTACACAATCGACCCGATGGTTTGCTGTTTTCGAACATCAAGCGTTTTATACTCTAGTTTCTGCGTTTTTTCTACTCTGATCTTTCACCCTTTCAACAGGATTTATCTATTGAGATTTTTGTTGTTGCTGGTTTCTTTTTACACAGAATTGGATGCTGTAATCACCAAAGAAGTTGAGGAAAAGCAAAACAGGTCAGTTTACCATCCGATCTTTACGCATCTGCTTTGTACGATGTGGACTTGGACTATGCACATTTCTTACATTCTGTTTCGCAAGCACTTGCTGAATACAACTACATAAGCCGGTTTGCCAGCAGCCTTTCAATTCTCCTATGTGTTTCAGAATTGTCTAAAATGTATGCAAAATGTACAGTTGTTCGAATGGATTAAATGTAAATGGAGAGCTGCTGTCTGTTATTACCTGTGCTGACGTGCTGTTCATAAGAGAGAGGCCCAAGATTATGAGCTTTCCATTTGTAATACAGAATTAAGACTTAAATTTACCTTTGTGATTGTTGGTTGCCATGCAATGGCTTTGAGGTTTGTGTAGAATACGGTGCATTTTGATTCTAATAATATAAGTGGTATAGCAGCTCCTGCGTTCTGTTTAAAGATGGATTGAACATTTTGCCATATGTAGATAAATTTATGATGGTCTGAAGGGATACAGCATTGGCATGGAACATGGGGGTTTTATAGTTCAACCATTTAAGCATTTTTTTGTATGACTAGGCTTTGTTTTTCTTATGCAGAATGTTTTACATCTTACTGTACAAGGTGCAATTTTTTTTTTTTTTTTAATGGGTCACTTCCATGCATTGTTTTTCACAGCCCCTCATCTCAACAGAGTGTAGACCTTGGAAGAATCCTGTTCATAAATGCTTTTTATACACAGTTGTCTAAACACAACAATTGACTTTACCTGAGGGAATTATTCTGTAATGCATGCAGTAGAATGTCTTATTCAGTGTGCTGTACTTGAGGTTCACATACAATGTGTGTAAGATATAGTGAGAAATATTTACCATTTCATGGTCTGCGTTGGTGTCTTGTAAGTATGTGCTCAAAATATCACAGTAGTGTTACTCTGTTTGTGTAATCGTAATAAGGTGACCTGCCATGGACAAAGTACATTTTTCATTTACCTCTACATTGTATTTATTTTCTGGTGAGAGAAGGCAGAATAGTACACTTCATTTAGTTGAAGTGGAAAATGGAGATTATAAGGAGTGGTTAAGTCAAGTATGCAACTGAATTATTAATGAGCACTTTGATTGCTTTGAGGTTTGATACCTCTTTTTGTTGGTGTATTTCTGGAATTTCACTTAGGCGTCATTGCTACATTCTCTTTGTGTAACTCTTTGATCATCTTAATGAAGGTTACTAAAAGAATCACCTTGTTTAGTGGTAATTTCAGTTTATGGATGAAAGAAAAGATACAACTTCATGTCAGAGCTGTGTATGGTGGATTGCATTGAGCTGCGATGTAGGGGTTTACCTCCCTCAGCTGATTTTTACTTGTCTCAAGTCAGAAATGGATGCTTGTTGTTAAGGTGGACATCTGGTTAAATACTTCTGTGTAACAGTAAACTGAGGGCAGGGATGGCAGTGCAAAGGTTTTGATTCTCTGCCTTTGGCCTCGTTATACAGAACTTGTTTTTGCCCTCTTAGTGCATTTCAAACACCTGGTTCCCCATACCATGTTAGGTTTCTGTCATTGATCAGCAGTTGGCAGTAGTTTCAGTGCTGGCCTTTACTTTGCGAGTGTGATTAAACCTTAAAAAAAGCATTAAGACTTGATTTGATGTTACTCCTGTTGAGATTTGCTTTTTGGGGAAATTTGCTGTATAGGAGTAGTGTGAAGAAATAACCCTGTGGAACCCCCATGAGGTGAACTAGAGATTCTAAAATTCTTTGTGTTTACAGAGTTCAGATTGCATGTGACTATTAAACTCAATTTAATTTATACATAAGCACAGGGTATTGCCAACTATGCATCACAATCTTTCTTACTGTTTGGTGCAACACAGTATATCACCATATTACTATTGTATCCTGATGGGTAACACACTGATATTAAAATAATGAAACAATTAATTATTTTGGCCTATTTTTAAAATTTTTTGGAAATTAACAGCCTTGGAAAAAGCCTACAAAGGATGACAGTGTCTTGAATAAAGTTGCTGCACACTTCAACTCCCAGTTGTTTAAACTATGCAGTTTAAGGGTTTGACTGTCACTTTATGATTTTCATTTCCATCTAGTAGCTTTTGCTTTCCCCACTTAGCTTTATGATTTCAAGAGAATTTGTTAAAATTGCAGTATATCCTTTTATCAGGCAAGCAAAACTTTAAACTTTAGCAGCAAAATGCTATAAAATTCCCAGTTGGAAACAAAAGTTAAAATGTCATTTATCACATTTCATACTCATCCTTAATTTTTGTGCATATAGAAAGTTCAAATGTAGGTGTTGAAAAAGACAATAAATTAAACCTTTGACTTGTACTTCAGTGTTTCTGAAGTACGAGTTTTACAATTGTAGATTTCTCAAGAATTAGTACATTTGGGCCTGACTGAATTATGATACCAGGTGGGGTTCGAAAAGGTTGAGGGGTTTTTTTTTTTTTTTTTCTTTCCCTCACTGCCTCGCATGCGCCCCATGCCTGACACATCTCAGAGCCTCTCAGGCAGGTGGCCCGGACTCACCTCCCCCTCAGCACTTAGAAATAATAGATCAACAAACTTTAATGCATTCACGTTTTAGCCAGTTCAACTTGTGGCACTTTTAACTAATTTGCAGAAATAAGTTTGCATAACTTGCCTTCTTAAAGTAATTAGTGTGGTTGTCTTCTGAGTTCTTTAATCACAGCACTACCTACTTCATTTTTTAAGTTTCCTGTGGTACTCAGGGCCCAGTATTTCTATAAAGTAACTAGATGATTGACTATTCTTCTGGCAAGGAGGATAGATTATATAGAGTGCTCATTGCTGGTGGGTAATTAAGCCTTTATCCATTAATGCAGAGATTGCTTTACTGATATTTTGTCATTGCTTTGAATATGGGGCAGTGACCCATATTAGGATGTGATGGGACTTAATGAGGCAGATGTCCAAGGTGACAGCCCCTAGGAAAAGATTGGTCTGTTGTGTATGGAGTTTTTTTGTCAGTGTTTCAGGTAGTAGAAGACACAGGTGATCTGCTTTAGATGATTGCATATGTAATAGTGTTTTCACAGATACATCAGTAGACAGTGGTATTGTCTGGTTTTATAGACCCCTTGTTTTTTCACCTATGACTAGTGAACAGTTACATGGAGACAGCCTGTGGTAGTCAATGGTAATATGGCAGCTGCAACTGATATTGTTGTGGGTATGATCACATAACTGTCAATAATGGATTGTAAAGGTTTCATTATTATGCATAACTTGTCTGTAATTTTTTGTGCAGGTATATGAAATGTTTTTACATCATAATTTTTATTAAGCATTCCGGTCTAACAATTTAATAAATACTGATGGCTTTGGTGAGGTTTTATGAATATACCATCCAATATTTTCTTCATTTGGCTGAACTGAGTTTGGATCATTTCTTCATTTGGCCCAGTTGATTTCCATTGTGGCCCACCCACATCCCCGATTTAGGACATTCAGTCAGCTCCTATGACAAACACTGGTCCACTGCCAAAAACAAATGTGAATGCACCATTTTATATATATACTTTAGTCATTTTATTAGAAGGTAGTGGTGTGAGAGACTGCAGTTCTAGTTAACAACCAGTAACCCTGGAGGGTCTTGTGGTATTGTATTGCAACTTCCAATCCAGACATATAGGGCAGTGACAGTAGTGCTCTTGTAGAATGCAGTGAGGATGGAGTGTGGAAGACTGGCCTTTTTCAACTGAAGCAAGAACTGGATGCTGCTGCACCGCCTTGGTTATAAAGGAGGTCTTCAGAGACCAAGTGATGTTATCCATTAAGTGCGTACAAGGAAGCTTGGTGCTTCTAACCATCGCTACCTCAGAGCCGTCAAAAGTGGAGTGTGCACAACATTGGACTTGCTGTAATCGATGATCAGTCATCATTACATTGGCACACCAGTATCTTATTGTATGAAGTCAGTGTCCTGAGTCAATTAAAAACATGGCCTTGACATACCCCTTTTCCTCTTTGTTTAAAATATCTGGTATTTTTAGGACTGTTATTTGGTTCTTGTGGGTGTTGGCAGGGGTGTTCAGTGCAATAATGGTTATGGCTGTTGTCTCTCACAAGTTGCTGTTTATAGAGTAGTAATTCTCCAGAATAATCCCTTAAGGGGATTAGAGCTTTCTTCTGTTCTCTAATTGTGTTTGTATGAAAGAGACTGGGCAGGTGTGTGCATTTCAGAAAACGAGGTGTGTTGAACTGACAGAATTCCTCTGTTGCTTCTTCCATTGTTCAGGGACCCTGCACATGTGGGAGATAGACATTTGATGGAAGAGAGGAAAACGAGGGCAGCTGACACCCAATACAAAGAAGTTGGTTTAAAGGTAAGAGATGTTACAAAAATACAGGGTTTTAGGGCCCTGTCGATTGTTAAATTTTTTTCTTAAAATTCTGCTTTTCTGTTCCCTTTCCATTCACTTTTTTGATATAAGATTTTGTGTGCCTAGACAACCATGTGTTTACAGGCTATGAAAATAACTGTCAGTCTGTTTCATAATTAGGGGATTGTTGAGCCCTAAGCTTACCCTAATTTTGATTACTGATATTTCTTTTGCCTGCTCCTTAAATATCTCTGCTCACTTATAGATTACATGAAAATGAGTGCCAAGTCATTTGCACATTTGATTTTATTTTTGTTGTGATTCACTTGCATAGCAGATGTATGATTTAAAGGTAACGCATCACAAGCTGTCAGTACAAAGAACTGACTTTTAAGCAATTACGGCATAAAAGTGAATTTCTGTTTGATTTCACATTTGTTTTTATTAATGAAATCCGTTAAATGCTTTGTGATTCGGTGAACACTGATTTCATTGGGCATTAGGATTTGGAGATGTAAAAGTAGATACTGAAGTAAACTAATTGAACCTGTGCTTGGTGCTGTGGCCCTCGAGTGCTTTCTAATGTGAGTTAGGACTTTTGCATTTGCAGAACAGTGCTAGTCTCTCCTAGAACAGTTTTGGCACTAGTGTGGAAAGCAGTCCATGACTAAGAACGGATATCTTGTGTGCTCTTAAAGGTGTCTTGGTGCTCCTAAAAAGCTGTGAGTTGGTCCCTGCGGTGTTAACTGTGATTTTATTTTTATTATATATATATATATATATATATATATATTTTTTTTTTTTTTTTCTTTTCTCACTGTGGTATGTGCCAGAAAGTTAGTTTCAGGGTTGAAATGTTGTTCTATTTAAGTATTGCCAGTTTCCCCCTCATTGCTTAAATAAATATGGTCATTAGCATTGACTCCAATTGATTCTTTGCACAATTGGTTTAAGGCCTATATGGAAAAAACAGATGCATGTATGTGAAACAGAGAGATTGGGGCACGGAGATTTTGGCTTTACTCCAGTTATTTGTAGGTGATGGTTGCTGGATGTTCTTTACTTTGTTTAAAAGCAGTAGGAGCAATAAAAGAAGCTTCTCCAAGTACTTTAAATTATTTACATTCCCAGACTCAGATTTTTGGTGCCTCTTTTTGGTTTTATTTGGCCATTGAAAGATATGTGAATACTGTTAGAATAATAAGCAAAGAAAACACATTCCAAGGTGTACCTGAGACCCTATGTTTGTCATGTATAGGTCTAGTAGTAGTTGATCACTTTTGTATTTTTTTTTTCTTGCAGCATTTCCTGATGCTTATGTCAAGCGTGCTTTGCGTTGGTTGTTTATAATGAATGTAAAAGGCCTTTTTTTTGTAGCTTTGCTGAATACAAAATTCCTTATACAGTTGTAGTTCTTGTATTTAGGCCTGCAGGGAAGTCCTTTGTTTAGCTGCTGTTCAGCAGAGTTTTTTTCCCTTGGATCTAAATCAATGGTTCATTTGGTTGTAGTTTTATGCTGAGCATATAACAGTCGATGGTAGTTCTTGAAACCGTTTGCTTGCTGTGTCTAAACACTTCTGACATTCATTTGGAGTATGCAATTAGAAAATGGAAACGTTTCTCAGGAAATGATTGCCGCTGTGTGAGTGAGTGAGTGAGAGATCCTGAGGCCTGGGTTTGTTTACCAAAACCTGCAGCTGTAGCTAGGTGACAGCAGCGGACTAAGGATCTGCCCTGCTCGCAGTGGAGGGGGGACGGGAAACATTAGTCACTTTACTCCAATGGGTAGTCCCAATCACAGTTGTCTGTGCAAGGTGACCACTCATGAAGTGCTGCACTAACGTCATTATCTTGTGTTTTGCTCTTTGTATAATGATGCTTGGAGGTAATTTTGTAGAAAGGACCTTTAAGGGGAGTCTCATTTGCATACCCACTTGGCACAATGTGAATGAGTAAATTTGACCTTTTCTCAGCTAGTTTGAAAGACTAATTGCTCTGATTTTTTTGAGTGTTATATCTATTTTGGGTGCAAATTTAGTGATATCCACAACCCTTCTAAACTTACCTGTGATTCAGAGTAGACACTGGTTTGCATCTTTTGGTGTTCATTTGTTTTTATTGTAAAAATAGTTACAATGTGGATAAATTGCTATTAAATATCAAAATGCTGAAGATGATTACACAGCCAAGATATGTTGACAGCTGTGATGCGACACTGCACCATACATTTAGCAGAGTGGGTTGACAATATGAGGCAATAGCATGATGTCAGTAACTTTGTCTTCTCCAGTGGCATTGATGGTGAACAGTTAAGAAGTTATAAAAGCACTGAGCCCTACAATTGCCTTCTTAATAAAATTGGGAAGTTTCTATGTCACAAATGAGTAATGGGTTTTTCCTCAAAGCAGGGGTAGAGCTTATCCATTGTTAGCTGACTAAAACAAAGCTTGAACAGAAGACTATGCTGTGCACACAAGCAAATCAAATAGTTATTTAACTGTTAATATTTAAGGTTGTATAAATCATGATCAAAGTATTCAGATTAAATCAACACATGCTTTAATTTAGTATATGTAATATTAGCTTTAGCTAGTCAGCGGGCTGGAGTGTAGACTTAAATCTTTCCAAGCTACGTAAGCAATATTCACCCAATGCACACATTACTACCCGCTAACTGTTACAAATGCTTTAGTAAACATTCCTGGTTATCGGTGTTTATGGACGGCCTTTAATGTTGGGCAATTGACGTACTGTGAGTAGTTCATAAAAACTTTGTCAAACTGGCTTTCAGTTCAAAAGCAACTGGTTGGCAGGAGCGTCTGCAAATGTGTCTGCTTGTTGTGAGTCCGGGCCACCTGCCTGAGAGGCTCTGAGATGTGTCAGGCATGGGGCGCATGCGAGGCGGTGAGGCTCGGCATGTCCTTTCAGCTGAAATGGAGATGAGATCATTGTACTGTAACTGTAGCTGCACAGCCTGTCTTCTCTCATCGCCCAGCAATGCAGCGAGACATTTTGAAAGCCTGATCACACTGCTTAACCCTTGTGGCCCTGCCTATACACAAAGGATTTTCCAGGCTATGTTTCATACTGAGGTCTCTATTTCTGAGCAGGCTTTTTGGGGCACACGAGTAATGTGACTACTTCCTGTTACTTATCATTCCTCATAACCCCTATTTTGGTTGATCAGGAAGTGGTTAATGTAGTACCCCTATACTACACCACTTTCTCCACACAAGTAAACTTAATCTGGTGGAACATGCATGAAGAGCTTCTGTTTTCCTGCCTCAGTAAAGTATGTTTGGTCTCTTTCTCTCTTTGAGTAGCAGCTCTTGAAAGAGATTTAGTCATGCACCTGGACTGCTCATTTACACTCTGCTTTATTCATCTGACACAGTGCCTCACGTTTCTTTCTTTGCTCTTCCTTCATTTTCATCTATTGCACTTGTTAGTTTTGCTCTTGTATTGTGATGTGCCGAGATGAATCGGCTTTACTGTTTAGGCCTGGAGGTAGATGTGCTGGGAGGGTAAAATTCAGTGACAGGCTGTACAGGCAGTGCTGATGGCACAAGTTGGTAGCTGTTCTACTTTGTTGTTATACATGCTTAGTCAATGCATATCAATGGACTATTTCTCTAAGCAGAGCAGTAGAAAAGGTTTTTGTGTGAATTGGGTATTACCCCACTGTTTTACAACTAATTGGGTATTCATCAAAATAAATGGGTATCCAGCTTTTCAGTTTATTGGGTACTAGCTATGACTAAATTGGTGTTTGCTTTTTTTGTTTAAACCTGACAAGTTTATTGGAAAGAGATGTTTATGTTTAGAAATAATTTTTCAGTCATACTTATGTTGTATGTTTATGGGATATTGCTCCAGATAGTTTTTAAAAATAAATATGTCCAAAAACGTTTGAGATTACCACCCGAATAGTAACGAAAATGCATTCTTAATCTTCCGGGTATTGTCGAGTCATTACAAATACAACTGATTAGATACACTTGAAAGCACCTGCTACAATATATGTCATTGCCTATTTTTGATGTGATTAGAATCCTAACAAATGGGGCTATTGTCGGTAGCATTAGTTTACGAAATAATTGAGACATTTGTTGCATTTTTACTGGATATATTAACCAGTTTATTTGCATATTCTACCATTGTGAATAGTTCATTAGGCGTCAGTTTAAAATTATTTGCGTGGGGGGGGGGGGGGGGGGGGGGGGGGGGGGGGGGGGGGGGGGGGGGGGGGGGGGGGGGGGGGGGGGG
>JABJVR010000038.1:4407550-4420613 GCA_025773905.1 Chitala chitala | reverse complement strand
CTAAAATATTCTGAAATTTATGTATTTTTAAGTTTTTTTTTTTTTTTTTTTTTTTTTTTTTTAAACCTCCCCTCCAAAAGTGATTTGCGAGTGTGTTGTGTGGTTTTTTTTTTTTTTTTTTTTGTGTGCGATTTACATGCATGTGTAGCATATGCACGATTTAAGGACATATGTCAGTTTTTGTGCTGATCCTGTAAGACATTAAGACAAAAATGCTTTCCCACTTGATTCTGCATTTTAATTTAATTTATTCAGTTTTTATTAATTCTGTTAAATCCTCTACATTTAGTGAACGCATTTCATAGGGCTCTACAAATGTAGTCTGTAGTTCTGCTTTCATGCTTTTCGTTTCTGTTCTGCATGATTTTTATAAATGCCCTTTAGACATCCAGTACTGCTGCCTAATCTAATGGTGGAGCTGTGTAGCGTATGGTCCTTGCATAAACCAAATACTATATTTCCAGCTACAGTGAGATACATACGTTTTAATATATGGTGGAAGCTTGTGGTCACTTGTGGTGGAAATTTTCTGCTTTTGTGTTTAAAGTCTTTACCAGATCAGTGTTTGTTCACTTATTTTGGTCCATCATAGTCCATTTGATCAACTTTTGGTTTTGTATCTTCAGATCTAACTAATGGCAGCCTGGGTGCGCAGTATGAGAATCGGCCCTGGAACTCTGGCTCTCCGGGCAGCGACTCTGACATGCCCTGGGGCAGTGTCATTGGTGGCTGTGACAGGGAAGCCTGGCCATCAATCCATGGAGGTGATACCGAGCTGACCTCGGAGTCTGTGGATGGTGACTCTGCCTCAAGCTCTGGATCTGAGAGGAATGATGGGACTAGCAGGAGACAATGCCATGTCCCCGGCTCGAATTTTGTGTCCGAGAATGGTGGGGATTGTGTGGGTAACACAGGCTTTGGGGGTCCCTGGGGGCCTTCTCACAGTCTAGTGTTAAGTGGAAATAACAGTCCTACAGATGACTCCTCAACCACTGGGGACAAGAACCCCAATGCTTCAAATCTGAATGCCAACCTTGGTGCCTGGACCGTCACACAGGGTGGCGGACCTGTGGGCATGTCAAAGACCGGCATCTCCACCTGCACGACCTGGGGTGGGCCACTATATCACGAGCACGCTGAGCCCACAGCCAATGGTACAAGTGACGGGCAACCTCAGAACCTTAACACTGAAACAAATGGACCAAACACTACTAACGGGATGACCTCTAGTTTACCAAACTCTACAGGTTCAATGGAGACGAGCGACCCGTCTCCTTGGCATGTGGGCACTGGTGCTGCCTCAGGCTCTACGCAGTTACAGGCAATTCCCGTTGGCAGCGAAGAGGGAACAAATGGAGAGACTTGTGGCACAGCGTGGGTGCCTCCTCAAGGCACTAGTTACTCAAATGATAAACCAATGTCCGAAGGTCAAGCAGCGGGTGACACTGTGAATGAAAACCTAGTGCAACCTGGGTCAAATGCCACTGCCTCGTCCAGGATTGGGGATGATTATGGCAGCTCTGGGGCTCATGGTGGAGGGTGGGACTCTACATCTAGAGCCTCGCAGAACTTAACATGGGGAGTGAACAGTAGTGGCAGCTCAACAGCAACTCCTCTTCCTTGGGGGAACACATGTTCATCGTCATCATCATCTTCATTGTCAAACGCCGGACAAAAAGTCCTGAATGGGGACTGGGCTGCAGTGCCTGGCCTCAGACAGAACCGTTATGGAGATGGTACCAACAGGAAAGGAGTAGGTGGCTGGAAGTCACTTGAGGATGATGCCCTTGGCACAGTGGGACAGGTGGGTCAAGGCACATGGACTAGGGCAACAGGTAGCAGTGAAGGCAGTGGTGAGAGCAGCACAGGAAGCCACGGGGACCGTGAAGGGGAGGGGCACCATGGCAACGGCCGAAGAAAAGCAAGCCACACTGCAGGGCTGGTGCAAAATACACTGGCACGGGTTGACCTAGACCCCCGCGTTCTGTCAAACAGTGGCTGGGGTCAGACCCCAGTTCGGCAGAACACAGCCTGGGATGCAGCAGTTTCTTCTACTTCTGACAAAAAGCTAGACCCTGGTACAGGAGGCTGGGAAAACTCTGGGAGTTGGGCAGAGAAGCCCAGTTCTACTGGAAATGGTACTTCAGCAGTAGGTGAATGGGCATGTCCAAAATCCTCTTCTGAATGGGGGGATGCCAAAGGTCCAAATGGACAAGATGGTTGGGCTACTGGCTCGGTTACTCCAGTCAATGCTAAAAATGGTAAATCTTGGGTATCTGAAAAGGAGGAAAAATCCTGGAGCAACACACAGAGGATGAAGCCAAACTGGGAGGGAGGAGAAGGATGGCCTAAGGAAGGATCTCAAATGAACCACTGGACAGAGCCTCAGAAAGCAAGCTCTGGTTGCTGGGATACCGACAGTGACCGCTCGGGCTCTGGCTGGAGTGAGTCAGGCCATCGCAATACATCGAGCAGTGGACAGAGTGGTACTCATAGTGCCAGCCCAACAGGCTGGGGGGAACCCCCCAAGCAAAACAACCAAAGCCGAGGCTGGGAGGAGCACCCCAAGAAGAACGAAGAGAGCCAGGGTTGGGGGGAGCCCCCCAAGCAGAGCAACCAGCGCCAGGGCTGGGGGGAGCCCCCCAAGCAGAGCGACCAGCGCCAGGGCTGGGGGGAGCCCCCCAAGCAGAGCGACCAGCGCCAGGGCTGGAGGGAGCCCCCCAAGCAGAACGACCAGCGCCAGGGCTGGAGGGAGCCCCCCAAGCAGAACGACCAGCGCCAGGGCTGGAGGGAGCCCTCCAAGCAGAACGACCAGCGCCAGGGCTGGGAAGAGGCAGGAAAGGCCACTGCAGGTCGGAGCAAGGGCTGGGGGGAGAATGGAAACCAGAACTATTCCACCCAGGACTGGGGAGACAGTGCCAACTCCCACAGCTCTAAAGAGTGGAGTAAGCCACAGGAGTCAACAGCAGGCCAGTCTGGCTACTGTAGTCAGAGCAAGCCTTCAGGCTGGCATGGAGGACCCATCCCAACACCACTGAAAGGGGAGGGGCCCACAGGGTGGGAGGAGCCATCCCCAGAGTCCATCCGTCGCAGTATGGCAATTGATGATGGCACAGCTGCATGGGGAGACCCCAAAAAGTACAAACACAACAGCATCAATATGTGGGGGGCAGGAACTGGGGGTGAGCCAGGTATCAGCACAGCCCCACAACAGCCAGCGGTGCCTCCTAATCCCTGCCTGGGCAAAGACAAGACCTCCAACTCAGGTGAGTGATACTCTGTAGATGAATGTGTGCCCTGTGACCTATATGGGCTGCACAGTGATGCCATTCCACACCTGTGTGCAGAGAGTTGCACCCCCCCCCCCCCCAAATGATATCCATAATGTAGTGTAATTCAAGTTCTACCAGGTCTACCATTGGTTCATTTGGCTACAGGGGTTTGACTGTTCTACATTTTTATTTTTTGATTCTGTGCAGAAAGTGCCTCAGAAATGTTGTAGCTATGCTATTGAAACTTGTGCATGCTTACACAGGAGCAGTGGCCTGGGAAGGGGGCTGTGCAGAATTAAATTACCTCCCAGCTGGTGATGCAGTCATATGTCTGCAACTTGAGCTGCTGAAGTCCCATAAACAAAGCTATTTTTGAAGCAGGAGTTTAGAGCATGAATTGGTAGATAGAAGTCGAAATAAGTCTTGGTAGCATGGTATTGGGCAGGAATGTCAGGTGGCGTTTTGCGTTTTACAAAAACTTGTACAAGCATGTTTTTGTACTAGGATTTTTCAGTAGTACAGATTGATAACCTCCCGCACAAGCACAAGCAGAAAGTTTTTTTTTTTTGCATATTTTCATATTGGCACCATGGCTAGTGGTTAACATGTAGCTCAAGGGGGATAAAAGCCAACTCACAAATGTGTTCCGATCAATTAATAGGCTTCTCATGTTCTTTATCATTATTTGCAGTGAACAAATTCTTTTGTTGTGTTCGGGTTTCTGTTTTCTCCAGTAATGCACAGATGTTTCTCCATCTGAGAACGTGCTGGTAGCTGCTCTGTTGTCTATATGCTCTGTGTGAGCAATGACTTCAAATTGTACAGCGTTAATTTTGGAACAATATCAGTGTGTCCTGTGATGGGGGAAATAAATTTTTTATTTATTTTTTTTTTTGTTAGTATAGTATAAAATATAACCAAATGCTTAAAGATACATTTTCTTTATAAACCTTATTTAAGATTATGTTGAAGTTGTTCTGTAACATTTTGACAATGGTTGTTGGCTTTCAGAGATCAGTTCTCACAAACCATTCACATGCTTTTTCTGTGTGTGCTTTGTCCCAGTTTCTTTTTATATAAGGATGCTTTTTTCCATCCGATTATGTGCATATGCGCACCACGTGCATTGAAAATAGTTTGCACAAACAAAACAGTTTGCTGGTTTGAACAATTGCTCATCGAGTGAAGAGAACTATTTTGTGAGTGCTTTCTTTTGTGTTTACTTACATTTGGAAAACGTACAGAGCAAACAAGACCAGAAATAGGAAACAGTTAACTAAAATCTTACCCAGGACACCAAATTGGTAAGGGCTGTTTCTGCACTGGTTAACCACATGCTATTTAATTTAATTTGTATCTCTATAGGGTGGGGGGAGCCATATGAAAGGGCACCAAAATGTGAGTCGTCATGGGGCCAGCCTGTCATACCCCCGGTCTCAGTGGACAATGGCACAGCAGCCTGGGGCAAACCAGCTGAGAATGGTTCTACCTGGGAGGAGCCTGCAAGTGGCTCCAGCAGCACCAGCAGCTGGGGGCAGCAGTCACAGCACAAGCCTGGTTAGTAGTTGCTGAGTTGGGTCATTCTAAGTGGTTGTCCTTTTGACATGCCAATTAGGCAGTGTTGATATGGTTTTGATGCTGCTGGTCACAGGAGTGCCCAAACCCATACAAGAAGGCTGGGGTGCTGAGGAGGTATCTGGGCCTGGGACATGCCATTCAGCCTGGGAGGATGAGGAGGAGGTGGAGATTGGGATGTGGAACAACAATACTTCCCAAGAGACAACTCAGACTGGGAACTGGTCTTACATGAAGAAAACAGTTCCAAAGGTACAGCTCTGCATATGGTTTTTTCTTTTTTTGACTGTCTTAAATATTTAGAAGTGTGGGTTCTAATGAACTGATGGACATACTAGATTTTCTCAGTGGTGACAAATGGGTAGGTGGGGGACGGAGGTTGAGAATTACTAGGATAGTAAAATCCTAACATTGTCTTTCCCTACCAGTTCAACAAAGGAACAAGCAAGCCTGACGATGCTTGGATGAACCAGTTTGTGAAGCAGTTTAATGGCATGAATTTCCCTGTAAGTACACTACTTTCTGAAGCGTGTAGGTGGGGTGAGGCATGTTGTAGTATGGCAATGGTGCAATGAAAATTTATCCACTTGCTGCTGTTACAGAGAGAAAATACTGAAGAAGGCATTGCAAGCAATAAGATGGAAATGCATGGAGGTCAGAATATGAATACTTTCCCTTATTGTAATCTTTCCTACTTAACTGCAAGAATTATAGTATTTACATTTGATACTGTATTGTGCACTGCATTTGGAAGAGCATGGGGGTGTAAACGGTTTTGGGAAGGGGAGACTAACAGACAGTGTTATGCAGGAGCAGTGGCAGACAAGCGATCAGATGCAGAATACAATGGCGTAATGGGGAGAGGAGTCAGCTCACGACACCAGACGGCCAAGGAGCCGTGCATGGATCGTTGCTCTTACTTCGAAAAGGTCAGTTGGGACAGTGTGCTCAGCCTGTACAATGGGTTTGTAACAGCTCCTCTACACCACATTGTTTGGCTATGCTCATCTCTCACATTTGTTTCATGTCTTTGTTGGTCACAGCTGGCAGCACTTAAACTGCTTTAATGCCAGCAAAGACGAAGCAAAGTGCCCTGACATTATGCAGTGTTAACATAGAATTAATAATCTGCACAGCTGATGGTGAGTGAATTGGAGCTTTGGCCTCTTTCAGAACATTGGGCCCTCCTTTGGTGGAGGTCCCACAGTGGCACACGGCAGGAGCTCCCAGCAGCACCCAGCACAGCCCCTGAGCAGCCCTCAGCCTGGGCTTCGTGCTCAGGTGCCCCCTGCCCTTCTGCCTCCTCAGGTGATGCCTCTCTGCTGTTTCCATCTTACTGCTCCCTCCACCGCTTCCCCACATCTTTCCTTAGCCCCTTTGCTTTAGAAGCCCAGCAGTTAACACAGCTTAGCTTCTGGACTGGCTCTCTAGGTCCATAAGGCTTAATGAGTGAAATGTACAATATGTAAATGATATTGTGGAAAGTATTTTGTAGTGTCTTTGAGATATATTTGATGTTGATTCCTTTGCATGTTCTAAAGTTAAAAACAAACAGTTTATTGTAAAACGGTCGGCTTTCTTTAGTGGCCCACTCAAAATTCTGTCTCCACAGGTTTCGGCGTCTTTGTTGAAATATCCCCCTGGCAACAGTGGTCTTGGTCCCTTGTTTGGGCCCCAGCAGCTGGCGGTGCTCAACCAGCTCAACCAACTTAACCAGCTCAACCAGCTTAGCCAGCTCAACCAGCTCTCCCAGTTCTCACAATTACAGGTACCACATTCTAGTGTCTATGCCTGCAGGATTTTAATTCCACAGCCATTGGTGGTTAATTCCTGTAAAAGCCAATCTTCATGTGTGAGCAAGCACTGCGGTGTCCATATGATGGCTTCTGCAGTCTTGGCTTTATGCTTCAGTTTCCACTGCCCTCGCTGCTGGCTCTTAACCTTTTTGGCTGTAATCTATTTTTAAAAGCAAGCTGATGCTTTTGGCAGTATACTGAGCTACATCGTGTCCTGCTGCAGTGGGTTCTACATAACTTGCAATTGGAAAAACTTTTTTTTTTTTTTTTTTTTTTGAGCCTCAGCTTTTCTTCCTTGGCTTGGGGGCAGGGGGTGGTTTACTTCCCTGCCCACCTGTTGGTATGACACTAGAGCTGGAGGCCTTCTCTGCTGTGGTTGGCTGCTGAGCCCCTACTCAATCTGCTTGCTGTGGCATCTTGTTTGCCCTGGTGCTGCCTTTCGATAGTGCTGATCCTGTCTGTCTCTCTAGCGCCTCCTGCAGCAGCAGCAGCAGAAAAGAAGCATGTCTACAGGCAGTCGCCCACAGCAGGACCTGCAGGTAGGGGGCAGCGTTTCCTGTTGACACATTCTTTTGGCTGGAGGTTTGTGTATACACGCACACAAAGTGGGATCCACTTAAATTTGTTGCTTATCAAGTATCTACTTCGCTTGTTTGAATAGCATATTCACTGCACAGTTTTTATACTTTTGACTTTAGTTGAACACGTGCTTGGTTAAATCAGTGTAAAAATGGGTTTATTGGATAAAATATTTAAGCCCTGTTTCCCACATTCTGACTCTGATAACATTGTATAAGTGTGTAACGTGGAAAATTTGTCACTATTTATGGTTTAGGATGACTTTGCTTGTTAGTTGTCAGACACAGCAGCAGTTGCACCATTCATCAGTGTCATTAAGTGACCACATCACGCTAATTTAACTTGGTCTGCTAGGGTCCGTATTCCACTGCCCATGACTCTACTGTTGTCATGTCTTATTTACTGTGACACTCAGTAGTGTGCTTCTTATTCAGCAAGTAGCATGTTAAATGTTTTGACTGAAACTTTACTCATTGCTTTGTTTTTAAAACTATTAGAACAAAATTAAACTTGGACACTGGTGGCAAAAAAGTTTAAGGCAGGCGGCAGTTTCTCAGATCCAACTGGTCTATCCACTGAAGTGGACTATATGCTGTTTATGCTTGCTTGCTTGCTTGTTTTTTAGTCTGCTACTACAGTCACAACACCTTCTGCAGCCAAAACAAGAGTTCTGTTAGTTCCCAGAATTGGGTACACATTTCCTTAGCTTGGCGTAGTCAAACGCTAGCGGAGCTCCACAGTAGCAGAACTTGGGTGACTAATAGTCTGGCTGCCCCTGTTACACACGTGTGCCTGTTATTCTGTACATCTCTGACGCAGCCCCTCAACTTGTGCTTCTTCAGGGTCGCCCCTTGGGCTCTGGTTCTCAGCAGCCTCCACGCCACCTAGATTCCCAGCAGCAGAAACAGCAGCAGACCTCACTACAGCCACCATCCTTCCTTCACCAACCAGCTCTCAAGTTGTATCTGGAGAGCCAGGTGAACCAGACTGCAGCCTCGGAGCCCCTGAGGGACCATGGCACGCTCGGCGCGTTTGCTGCTGGCTTCCCCCTCGGTGGCTTCCCTCCCCAGGGATGCCTGAGGCAAGCTGAAGCTTTGCTGCAGCAGGCGACAAAGCCCCCGCTGACGACCCCCACCATGGACGGCCATGGTCTCCTAAGCCCCACTCTGACAAACAGTCTTGCCAGGCCAGATTCGCCCCTCCAAGCACGTTCACGGAGGACACCTGCCAGTCTTGATGCTAGTACTATGTCATCCAGAGGTGAGTCTGGGGGTTTGACCGTCAAACTTCAAGAAGTGAATCCAAGTTCGCAACCATTATGCTGCCTTGATTTTCTTCGTGGGGTGTTTTTTCATTTTAAATGTTGAAATGCCATTTTTTGCAGGTCTGAGCTCAAGCTTGAATGTAAATCCTCTTGATTTGGGTTTCAAAGAGCCACAGAGTCGGCTGAAGAAGTGGACAGCCTTGGACTCACCACTCGAACAGAATCCTAGCAAACCTGGCAAGTGTGAATCTCGTGGTTTTCCAGTTTTGGGCAAACCAGTTACTACCAACAAAGTATTTTTATTTATTTATTTTTTTGTTAATTTAAATTCTTTTGAATGTGCAGGTACTCTGTCCTCTGGGTTGAGGCTTGAGGACCCCCCCTTTATTCCGTATGAATTCAGAAATGGCAGTAGTTCTCCTGTCAGCCCACCCGGTTCTGTAGGGGACGGGTGGCCCACCTGTGCCAAATCCCCTCATGGAGCCAGCCATGCCAATTGGCCGCTAGGTGGGGCCCTTTTTACGTTTTAACCCTTAATTGCTTCCGCAATATAGTAACTTTTGTGAGGAAATAAAACCATTCTCTTGTCATTTTTAGAATTCCGCCCTGGTGAGCCCTGGAAAGGGTATCCAAACATTGACCCTGAAAACGACCCCTACATCACTCCTGGCAGTGTGATCAATAACCCCTCCATCAATACTGTGCGGGATGTGGACCACCTCAGGGACAGGAACAATGGTG
Organism: Chitala chitala; assembly: GCA_025773905.1. Classification (NCBI taxonomy): domain Eukaryota; kingdom Metazoa; phylum Chordata; class Actinopteri; order Osteoglossiformes; family Notopteridae; genus Chitala; species Chitala chitala. Next base: position 4,411,386 of record JABJVR010000038.1, on the reverse strand, counting down.
CCCTTTCTTCCTACTCTTCTTTTCAAATACATAGGTTTAAAAATAAAATAACACTCCACATGGTTTTTGACTATTTATGACCAGTGATACTTGGTGGAAATGAATATACCCACCTCATATGCATATGACTTTACATGAGCCCTTATTTGAGAGTGTGCAGATCTGTTACATCCTGTAATGATGGTGACTGACTTGTGTCTTTCCCACAGGGCCAACCTCATCTCTGAACACCGCGCTGCCTTCCACTAGTGCCTGGTCATCCATTCGTGCCTCCAACTTCAGCAGCTCCCTCAGCAGCACAGCACAAAGCACTTCAGGTCAGTGTGGTAGGAAAAGCGCTGGACTTTCATTTAGCCGTGTGGTTCGGTGCTTTTTAACTGGGCTTCCTCATCCTGTTCCTCTGTGACCTGTAGCCAGAAGCAGTGACTCCAAATGTGCATGGTCGCCTGGCTCCGGTTCCAGCTCCTCCCTGGCTCATGAGCTATGGAAGGTCCCCTTGCCTGCTAAGGGGCTGTCTGTGCCCTCTCGCCCGCCACCTGGCCTTACTGGCCAGAAGCAGCCCTCATCATGGGAAGGTGGCCCACTCAGACTCTCGGGCTTGGGGGGGACTGACTCAAGGTTTACCCCTGGTGAGTGCTCAGAAGAAGGGAGCTATTATGCTTATGTGTAAACAACGGTACAAACGTTATATATACACAATGGATGGTTATAAATTTTTTTCCCTATTCATAGCTCTCTGTAGCTCTAAACGTATAAGCAGAATGACGCACAAATTTGAATGTGCTATTCAAGGGACGGGGAAAAGAATGTTGCCATAAATTGTAGCTCCAGAATCTGCCACTAAGGACCATAGGATGTACATACTGCCACATCTTTGTAGTGGTGGATGTTGGAATTACAATTTACTTTTTGTGATTCCTTTTTTCAGTCAGGTCTAATTTCTTATTTTGCTTTCCTTTAGGCTCAAGCTGGAGCGAGTGTAGCTCAGGAAGGACAACAAATTGGCTCGTTCTGAAAAATCTCACACCTCAGGTTTGTTTGCTTAACAGCAGCTGTGTGCTGACAGCCTCAGTGTTTTCTGCCATGTGCCTGTGTGTGTTTGACAACGATCGTGCCCCCCCACACTCACACAGATTGATGGCTCCACCCTGCGGACCCTGTGCATGCAACACGGCCCCCTGATAACATTCCATCTGAACCTGCCTCAAGGCAATGCCGTTGTCTGCTACAGCTCCAAGGATGAGGCAGCTAAGGCACAAGCTTCTCTGCATATGTGAGTCTGTCCATCTTCAAATTTACTGCTCTTCCACAGGTTTTGTATTTGAGAATTTGGCTCAAATGAAACTGTTTCTTGGCTAATTAAGCCAAACTGACAAACTGAACCCAGCTAACTGCCTGCTTGGTTAGAAAATAGGTAGCTGAGTAAATCAGTAGAATGCTTCAAGTTTCACTTGTATGAATATATAAAGTTAGGCTGTTGGTGACTTCAGGACAATGGATGTGAGATCAGTTTTGTCTGGCTGTCCAGTTGGTATGTTCCTGTGTAGACGCTGGTGTCCAACTTGTCACTCTCTCTTCCCACAGGTGCGTCTTAGGGAACACTACCATTCTTGCTGAGTTTGCTAACGAGGAGGAGATCAGCCGCTTCTTTGCACAAGGCCAGACCGTGGCTGCTTCACCCGGCTGGCAGACCTCCCGGACTGGCTCGATGGAGGGCCCCCACCCCTTCTCCAGTCGCGCTGACGCTGGCCACTGGAGCACTGCCAGCGACCTCCAGGGCTCCTCCCTCTGGGGGGCTCCCACCTATTCTGCTAGCCTGTGGGGAAATTCTGCAGGAGGGGAAGGTCGTGGAGTGGCCAGCCCCTCCCCCCTTGGTTCCTTTCTCCCTGTTGACCACCTGACTGGGGGCGGGGACACAATGTAACACAGCATACAATTTCTAACTTAAAAAAACTGTGACCTCAGAGTGTAATGACTAATACCTATAATAATGTTAACATGATACATAAGAAGGACACAGCACTAGTTGAACACCCCCACACACATGCACACACACGCGCGCACACACACACCAAAAAAAGCTACAAAATGGTGGGATTACCCTACGTGGTGGAAACAATTACTTATTCCTACACATCTTTCCACTTTGTTTTAGCCCAAAACATATCAGCTTCAATACTTGAATCATGCAGGCCAATATTATAATGTGAACAGATATATTTACACTTCCAGGTAGTGCTCTTCATATGGAAAAAAATGCTTCAGATGAGCTCAGTTGTTTGTTTGTTTGTTTGAATTCCATTTTTATTTTGCATTTGTTTGCTGACAATGTGGAGAATGAGCTTTTAACTTTGCACTGAATGTCGTTTTCTCAGTATAATCTGCAATATCAGAGGGAGCCCCTTGCTCCTGCGTAGTCGTTTACTCAAGGATGTTCTTAAAAAAAAAAAAGTGTACGCTCTACTATGCCTTGATGTACGCCCTACCTAATTGAGTTTCATGATCAAGATACTAGATGCTGACATAGGATTACATGATTATATTAGGAGTAAGTATTGCACCAGTTTTGTGTTTTAAACTAGATTAGTTGTGCGATTTGAATTGTAGCTACAGTGGTGACTTGGATACCCGACATTCAGGTCGGAGGAGGACGGCACTTTCGGTTGGGCTGTCGGTTTTGTTTTGGAGGTCTCTCTTCGAGCCCTCTTGTTTACAGACTTTATGATAGGGAAAGTGTTTGCTCTTCCTTTTGTTTTAAAATAAAAAAAAAAAAAAAAAAAAAATTAAATACATAAAAAGTAGTTGCAAAAAGAGGATGAAGAGAGCTTTCTATCTCTGGGAATACTGATCAGTGTTCAGCCATGTGGTCCCCCCCCATTTTAATCTATTCCTCTCGTCTGCTAATAAACGAGTGTGGATCTCAGGAAATGCACAGATTTTTTGCTGAAACTTCTTGTAGGCAAATCCAACTTTTAGCACTGACGTAACTGACATAAGCCCTGTATGTGTATATATGTTTTTTGTTTTTTTTTTTCCTCTTTCTCTGCCAAATAACTGCTTAATATGGATCTGTTCCATGTACTGCATTTTAACATTGTAAGTGGAGCTCGCTTGCTGAATCGCTGTTTTCCTTTGCCCCTTTTGTGACTCCGATTTAACCGTCGTACAATGGAGAAAGAGCTGAATCCGCAACTATGCATACTGTAGCCAAGTCTGTGGCATACAGAATACCTTTTGTTGTGACATTTTAAATGTTGAGATGGATCGCACAAGCATTCATAATTTGCTGTCCTTGCCACAAATAGTGTTCTCCAAAAACGTTTTTGTTATGCCGTGGAAGTCAACCACATTTCATTGCCTTGATTGAAATTGTGTTCAAAGATACAGCAAGTTGAGTGGCTTTTAACTGTTTACAAATGGAGATGATGATTGTAACGTGTACAGGTTTGTTGTGTTCAGTCTGAAAACCCTTAAACACATTGAGTTGTCGTGTTTTGGCTGCTCATTACCTTTTGTTGGAAAAGTTAGTAGTTTGAGGTGCCTAACCTCTAGCTGAGAGGCAGCAATGGGCTAAAACATTGGTGAATGTAATCTATTAGTGGTAGTATAAATTGATGCATTTTTAAATACAGTGTATATAAATTTACAAACAATATTTGCAATATTAATTTTGTTACTGTGATGCACAACTTAAATGCTTCTAAGAGGAGATGTATGCATTAGGCTAAGCCATGGACCTTAATCTTTTTTTTTTTTTTTTTTTTTTTTTTTTTTTAAAACCAACCCCCAAAACAAAAATTTAAATTTAAAAAATAATTAAAAAAAAATAAAAATTT
>JABJVR010000038.1:4367364-4400049 GCA_025773905.1 Chitala chitala | reverse complement strand
CAATCTGCATCTTTGCCGGGCGGGTGGGGGGGGGGTGGGAGTGGGCGGTGTGCACGTAAAAATTGCTGTAACTCCAGCAACATTTAGCACCCACAGACTACAGGGTCGTTAATTCCGGAGAAAGGGACATAAATAAAATAAACACGCTAATATGTGAGCCACTGTTTATTACAACATGTGACGGAATCGTGGTCAGGCAGTCCAAGCTGATGTTCCACAGTTGCCTGAAGATCTTGCTACCATGCTAGAGGGCTCTCCTTACATTGCCATTGTCGTTCGGTTGTGGCAGAGTATTTCTCCAGTGTATTTTAAAGACCAGTTTTTGCTCTATCGTCTCCTTTGCAGGTGAAATCCTGACACACGTCATAGCAGATGATCACCCACAACTGGCAGTTTAGAGTTGCCCTTTGCATGTCCTGGAATCATTGATAAAAATATACAAGCAGCAGCAACAACAACAGCCACAAGAGTGCAGAATGAAAAGTCTATGTGTTGCATATATACACATCTATGCATTTAATAGTAGGTGCCATAAGAGAATATGGTTGACTGGTTTTTTTTCTCCCCGATCCCCCTCATCCTTCAGTGAAATCAAAGTACATTCCCAGTGAGAAGCGGTGGGGTAGTAGGCATAGGGGCCGCTCTCCATCAGGTGCTCAGATGTGTTTGGGTAAGAGCATGGGCCAGCACTGGGAACATGGAGTCTGTTAAAGAATAGTGCACTTTCCTTTTTCCACCCAAGGGTTATTCTTCATCAGTTCAGGGTTCAGAAAAGGGTCTCCTTGTACCCCATCCTCGATCCATTTCACCAGGCTGGACAGAAGTCAGAGGGTATGGTGGGACGGTGGGTGTAGAAAATAAAGGGAGGCACTTGTTACCATCATGCGTAGCAGCACCTTTTCACTTAACTGGCCAGTGACTGTGACCCTTGGAAAATGAATCGGAGATATGTGGCATGTATATATGTGTAGGTGGACAGGGTCTGAAGACGTACGTACCTTCTGATAGGTATCCCTCGAATGGGTTGGAAAGGGAAGTTACACCTGTAACTTTTGGTTCACGTGTAGTATTTAGACTGATCTATCTCCGTCTGTAAATTATTTATATTAAGAGACTTTGCCAGAATGCATTTTCCCTTCTACTTTACACTGTTTGAAGAGGTAAATACTAGGAGGAAGGTGCTGTACTTTCTTTATATAATGCTGAGCTCTGCACCTCCAGCTAACTAGTTGCTATCTTGGCATTTGATATTTACTGCTATAGTTTTTAATGGTTTTTGCTTTAGCAGGCCAGAAAACATTGGTTTAAGGAAGCATAGTTTTGGAGCATTGGTAAATTGTCTGTGTACTGTGTATTTTAGCATCCAACAGACTAAAAAACTTCACCTGTTTTTCTGAGGATGCTCGTGGTAATGTTTTGTTCAAAGCTTTATACACAATTCCTCTCAGTAATAACAGACTGACTTAAACTGTGTCACCTTCAGCCATGGCAGTGTTATTTTGCCTCTTAAAACCATGAGCAAAAATGCCAAATTACAGATATAGTTATATAGTTACCTTGGGCAGAACGGATGGTAGCACTGGAGGTCAGAGGCATTTAGTGATAAAAAGAGCCTGTGGGCATGGACCGATCTAAATAGTTTTAAAAAACATGCGTAGAAATGATGTCTCTGAACCTGGGTCAAGGGAGAAGAGCAGTAGATGAGATGTATAGCCCTGCTTACAGAGTGCTGGACCTCTCCCACTCCCGCCTGAGGGACTGTGACAATCATGCTGGTGCAGAAACTGGACCCTGTGATTTTGTGTAGTGCTGAGTAAGGCGCACGTACTCGGTGACTGTCTTAGAGGACTTCTCCCGCCTGTAGGCCAGCTGGTACTTCAGGCTCTCCACCTCCTTCTTCATCTGTGGGAGGTCCATCTCATCCATGGCTGCGGCTGGGAACAGAGCAGAGAACGGGCTCAGTTTCATATCCTCCAGCAAACTTCCGAGTTGTACTCAGGAGGGGGACCATACAAACCCTTTATAGTCCCCTAATTTGCCTAATTTTTACTGTTATAGTTCTTGCGTTACATGTGCTCTTCTGCGTTTATTCCTTTGATTTTTCTGTTAAGAAATTTTGTTTTGTTTATTTTAGCACCACGAAACTGATGTTTTGCTATACATTGAAATTACGTGTTTAGGAACAGGGCATCTTAAGGTATTGCTTCCACCTCTATTTGATCGTGAATTTTAATAATCCACGGTTTGGCATTGGAGTTCACTCTCTTTGGATCATCATCTTAGTTTAGTTGTACATCATGTCGGAAGCATGTTTTTGTTGAATGAGTTCTACCGCCCTGGATTTTATTTTCTTTCTGCTGAGTTTCATCCACATACTCTGCCAGAATTCTCTGAATTATTTAGATGTTAACTAGAGGCTGTACACAGTTCTGTTAGTCTAACCATAGACAGTTATGGTTTTGCTTATGGATGGCAGCATTGCGATCCTGGTGTACTGCTTTCCACCTGGTGGTCAAAGGATCGTCAATTATGTTCAACGAGATGGGAGCGGCGTACTTTTGAAAACGAGATGGAAGAGAGGCCTCGGGACAAACGTTCCACTCTATGATAAGTGGAAGTAGGTCACCCCATGATTTAGGTCAATTCCAATATATCTAAATGAAGGGAGGGAGATTACACTGAGGTTCGCAGTCAGTGTGGCCATGTGCCACGTTAAGACTTGGAGATGTTGCATGAGCACATTTTAAACTTAAAATTTTGCTTCCTATCAATTGAAGTAACTTTCCATTCCCTGTCAAGAAGCTTTGTATCTGTGGGGATTCTTTAGTGTCTTTAAAATGGTTGACAACAGTTACTTTTGTAGATTGAATGTAGTTAAGGACACATTTGCCAGTGTTGTACGTTGGTTGGCGTGTAGGTTACCCATCTGTCTTTTCTCCGACTTCATTTAATCCTGCCCCACAGAATGTCAGATTGAACAGGGTCAACAATACTCTTATTTAGCAAGTAACAGAAAGTGGTGATGCGACTGGCTCATCTAAATACTAAACTATTATAATGGTATATTTGAGTGGTGTTCCTAAGGACGACAGATTTGAGTAAGTTGTTCATGAGCTGTTGAAAGGTGCAGAAACACTGAAATTACACTGATGAAAATTAGATAATCGTGTACCTTTTAAAAATACTTCGCTATGTATAGAGATCTTAAGTGCACATATGCGTTAGAATATGAGTGTATTGTTTGTTTGCTGTTACATATTCTGCAATATTCATATGTTCTTGTGATAAATAATAGGTCGGGTCCTGTCAATCTTCCTTTGAGTAGCTAGCACTACTATATGTTCTGTCTACATATAATTCTATGAGATGTTGTAGGGCATAAATATGTGAAAAGCAGTTTGTCGCATATTGCGGGGGGAAAATAAAACGACATAGCGGACAACAATTTGATTCCAAAGATTATCACCAACATCAAGTATACATGACTAGCACGACGCAGGGTCGAGGGAGGTGAACGCCGATGTCTCTCGTAAGAATTTAAGTTTATGTAATGTATATAAATTGTACCCGTTGCGATAGACCGGAGACCAATCCCGAAGTATTCATTTCTACGAAAATAGCCGTTAAAACTGCAGTATATTGCACTGACCCGTTTTGTATTACGATCTTCTGCATTTTCAGTAGGGATGTTTATATTCGAGTGCATTAAAGTCTTCGTTAAAACAAGCCATTTAAAGCCTGCACTGACACACACAAATTAAGTCCTTCCCATCTGTTTCCCCCTTCGGAAACACTCACTTACCTTACAGATGTGTTTACAGCTGAAGACGTGGTGCAGTGAACAGCGGGTGCTCCGTTTCTTAGGCAATGACTTCTATTTCCTTCAACTACCTTCTTAAATATATAGAAAAAATATATAATTTTGTGTTATCACCCGATGCCTAAATTCCTGCTGAATTAAGAGGCGTACAATGAATGTCTAGCCTAATGAGGAAGTTCTGTCCCGTTATTGCTGCAACGCAAGTGGCTGATGTTGTAACAGTTAAAAGCAATGACCGCGACAGCAGTTGCGTTAAGTGTCTAGATGCACACTGTTCAGCCGATGCTCGGGTCCAGCGAAGGAGACAGTGTGTGCTTATATGTCTGTGCTTTTGACGATGCGAGCAGATAAAGCAGAAGGGATGCTCGATTCAAAATCGAATCTCTTCTCCTTCGGTAATGATTGTAGCGTCAGAGCCGTGGGTTTGGGTGGCGGGGGAGGGGAGAGAAGCATCTTTTTCCAAGTGCCCGCCCATCTCACCCCTTTATATATAATTTAGTACGCTGACTTACGATCGGAATACTCCAAACCTTTCCCATTACGGGACGTAGAGTTCTGTCCTAATAAGGGAAAACAGCATTGATGTGGGCACTTTCGAAATAAGGCAGTTCCACAGTTGGTGTACAGGATAGGCTACTTAAGGAATGCCATCTTTCATAGTTCATCTGCATCGTGGACCTCATCTTTAAATTTTTACCCTTTGTCGAGAAATGCATTTCATTTTACAGTAAGGGATTGACTTCGACTAAAATTATATTTGCAGACTCGAGCTTTAGTATGTGGAACTCAGAGAACCAGTTCGTGTAGAGTCCAAAGTGTATTTTATGGTGCAGAACGTGATTAATTCCCAAGTGGCTGCGGATGCGCTGTACAAACTTGGAAACTGCGTTAAACGCAGCAAAGATTCTCTTTTAGACGTTTCCGCAGCTCCATCTCATAGGCAGTTATATGAAGGTGTAAGAGAGGTGTACACATACCGTGTTATTTTCAAATCTGAGATGATTTGGAGTCGACTGTTTTTATGGCAATGTCTTACGAAAGTTATACCCATTTTCTGAAACGGTACTGTATAGTATTGAAACTTTCCATGACTAAATTAATATATATATATACATATAGCAAGAAGCACGGTGGTTGGATTGAAGCCACACGTTGTCAAGAACCAGTATCGTCCGCTTTATCGAGATTTGCAATGGTAATTGGTTCTAATTACAAATAGCTTAATATATATGTTTTTATGACAAAACAAGTCAGTAACTGGTTGCTTGTCAAAATGCGCTTGCGAATCAGGGTGTATAGTGACTAATAGAGTGTTCTTATCCACTTTATTAGATCATTTTTTAAAAGTACCCAGTTCCGAGTATGTGTTGAAGATGCATATAACACAGTTTAGGTAAGAGACGGTTTTGGATTAACATACAGACATCAGCGGAAAATTTCACTTGGTTGAATCTTAGTATCAACGCCTAAAAAGATTGGCGAACGATTTAAGCGATTACTATAGACTTTCATTGAGTAAATCATAAATCTGATTAACAAGAGATCTATGGATGTGGTTTTGCAGACTATTCTAGAATCGGGGAAGAATTAGACGCTGGTTACTTTCACTCGGACGTCTGCATTGGATGCTTAAAACGGTTAAATGAAGGCGCACTAACCGCGCAAACATGTAAGTGGCATCAGTTTGAAAGAAGTGGGTAATGATGTGTTATTTATTTATTTATTTATTTAATACAGTCCGGTCCTGTGATTGCAGGTGTATTGCATTTCACGTCGGGCCCTGAGCAAAAGTGAGATAAGAGTTGAGATAGTAGCTTATTAAGATTTGCATTTTTAGTTAGATCATTAGCTGGACCCCCTCGTCCTGATGTATCCCGGGGGTGAGTTACAGAGAATGAAAACCTGCGACCAAGAATTTACATTTGGTTATTTTAGAAAAACTAACTCAGAATATGAGGAGACACTGTCTTCCTGAAAAACAGAATATTTTTTATTGATATTATTTTTTTTAGCTTCTCTACATTACTTCACACTCCATTTGCTGATATGACAAAAAACGGGGGTGTGACAAAATCTGCCCCAGCTGGCTCCACAATCTCCACCATGGTTGAATATTGTAATGGATTGTGTAAAATAAGAATGCAGTGGCGTCTCAATGCCCAGACAGAGACAGAGGGTATAGCTGCACTTAAAGGCAGTAGTGACCTGTTGCTGGGCTTTCTGCTGTATACCCATGCACCACATACAGCCAAGCTTCATGTCAGAGCACTTTATTATTTTATTAGATATTTTCTAATCATAATTCATATGCAATTTCCACACTGCACAAACAGCTGAAAACAACTATATATGCCTGACACACATACACAATATTCCATTTATTTCAAAGAACTTTATTAATCCCCAGGTGAAATTGCTTTGCTTGGTTACAGATGCATTACACATGGCAAAGAAAGAAAGAATGAAAAAGAAAGAAAGAAAGCCACACCAATACAATAAATACAGTAATACAAAACAGTAAATATTAATATATATGAATGTATGTATATGGGTGGTGAAATGAAAATTGATTGTCCAGTTTCACAGATTTTCACAGAATAGTCCCCCTTACACTAGGGAGGGGATTGTAAAGTTTAATGGCCACTGGAAGAAAGGATCTTCTGTGGCATTCTGTGGAACACTTGGCAGTGATCAGTCTCTGGCTGACTGTGCTACTCTGTCCAGCCAGCACACTGTGGAGTGGGTGGGAGGTATTGTCCAAGATAGAGAACAGTTTGGGAGTCATATGCAATACAATAACAAGTCATATTCAATATATACAGCTACACAAAAGGTTCAGCTGGACATTATCTGATATAGCTGAAAACTTCTCAGTCGAAAAATTCTGCCACACAGGCTTGACGGGCACACCTTACTCTTGTTCGTTCTGGTCCAGTGCCCAAAAGTCCCTTAAGTGGTCTGACCCTGCGCTCCCGGATGTGCTAATGGAGGCTCTGCATTGCTAAATATCAGCAGCTCAAGTGGCACGTTTGTGGTCAGCAGGGCAAGAAACATTACCACCCACTAGCATGACCCTGCACAAGATTACATGTGTCTTCATAAAAGAACCCCTTGCGCATGTAATGTTTTTAGAGTGAAAAATATCAGTTCACAGTAATTACAAAATAATTTTTAACATTCTCAGAAACTGTGTATTGGGAATGCGATTCTCTAGTATTCCCTAGCTGAATGTGTTAATAGTATATAGTATGATTCTTTATACTTTTAATATTAACAGAATTTTAGTTTGCGTATTAAAAGCAATTCAATAGAACCTAAGAGGATTCAGCTGGACATGAATTGTGATTTTATTGATGCTATCTAAGATAAATTTCCATAAACAGTATTAAAGTTAAGGTTAAGGTAAATTGTCCTTGAAGGGAAATTTGTCTTGTGCGTCGTGCTACAGTTTATTACATTACATATCTGCAGAAGGAAACATACAATCTATGAGACATTATGCAGCTTATTAAAAACATTTAACAATACTATCAAAGAATACAGTTTACACTTTGTATGCATAGTGTCAGAAATCCATATGCTTCAGTGTTTGTTTTTATTCAGCAGCTTAATTCAGGTTGGGACAAATGGCAGCTTCAGACGATTTCATTTGCACGTTAATGTCCTAAATCTTGTGCCCGAGGGCAATAAGTCATGCTCAGAAGAAAGAGGATGTTGAGGGTCTGTGCTGAATTTTGTATCTGGTTTTATGACAGCATTCTCATATAGGCTTTGTATGGATTCGTATTTCTTCAGTCCTATGTTTTTCATGGCATTTGGGTTGTTAGGTTGTCGATTACAACATATTAAAGCCACCAGCATTGTGGATGATCACAGACACCCGTCTCACACACTCTTTACACTCCTGTCATCAGGAAAAAGGTACCAAAGCATTCCCCACACAACCAGACTATGCAATAGTTTCTTCCCACAAGCCATCAGACTTCTCAACACTCAAGGACTGAACTGACACACACACTAACTTATTATATCTGTATTATGGCTGCCAAGTAGCCCATCTTGTTTTTACCTTCAGTACCCTGTGTCAGTACACTGCATCAGTGTGCTGTATCAGTACCCTGTGTCAGTGTGCTGTGTCAGTATGCTGTATCAGTGTGCTGCATCAGTACCCTGTGTCAGTACGCTGTATCAGTGTGCTGCGTCAGTACCCTGTGTCAGTGTGCTGTATCAGTGTGCTGTGTCAGTACGCTGTATCAGTGTGCTGCATCAGTACCCTGTGTCAGTACACTGTCTATCTTGTACGTTTTGTCTTGTGGAGTGTATTTGCACTGTTTGCACATCCTTTGCACTCGTGTACTTTATGTAGTTAGGGTCTCTTTTTAGTTAACTTTAGATATGTGTATCTCGTGCAGCTATATGTTGTTATATGTAGCACCATTGTCCTAGAGGAACTTTATTTAGTTTCACTGTGTACTGTACTCACTGTATATGGCTGAAATGACAATAAAAACCACTTTGACTTTGATTAAATAGACTGAGCACCAACCCACTCGTATTTCAAGATTTCAACTTCAGCTTGAGTGGTTATTGAATAGCCGTATAATTACTTAGGGCTTTAAAAAAACGCCACCTATTTGAACGTGAAAGTACTGATAACCCCACGTTTTGAGTATCGTTAGTTTGAGTATAAGTTTTGAGAATTTTAGTCAGAACTCAACCAAATGGCTCCCTCTTGTGTTTGAAACTGGAGACTAGGCCAAACCATCTATTCTCTATACCGCTTATCCAGTTCAGGGTCGCGGGAGGCCTGGAGCCCATCCCAGGAAGCGCAGGGGACACCAACCCACCACAGGGCACACGCACGAGCACGCACACGGGTAATTTGGAGACGCCAATCAACCTAACCTGCATTTGTGTATACTGTGGGGGGAAACCAGAGGAAAAACCTCACCAAGCACAGGGAGAACATGCAACCCCCCCCCCCGCAGCGGGAATAAAACTCCGGGCCCAGAAAAACAAGGCGACGGTGCTAACCACGACGCCACCGTGCCGTCAAGAGCAAATCCCAACTTCTTATTTGTCCTTGTATGTACACGTCAGTGACTGCAAGTAGTTTTGCATTTAACATAGCGTGTATTAGAACAAGACAACGTTTTGACAATCCCACCAATGAAACAAAGAATTCATAGTATATACAAAGCAATAACTATGTAGAGGATTGCGCATAAAAATGTACTACGTGAAGAAAAAATACTTTGTTACTGCGGTTAATCACTTAGTTTATGTATTCCTTAATTATTATTATCCTTCTACTTATTCTTTGCAGGGTCGCGGGCGGCCTATCCTTAAAACCTATCGGGTGCAAGTCAGGGTACACCGTGGACAGACCGCCAGCCCATCGCAGGATAATAATGCACGATTCATTAAAACACTGTGCATTTTTTCTGAAAATCTAACATTCGCTTTGACCACCAGGTGGCAACAAATTAAGAGAAACAATTTTCCCACGGTTAAGTAAACATTTTTTATTTTACCTTCATAAAAATAATGTTTTGCCTCATCAGTGTATATTCTGTATTCTGTTTTAGCTTGCACTGGGTTTGATTTGCATTTTATTTAACAGTCACAGTTCAATTCACCTTCTGCATTAATTCTGTTACCTTTCAAACAGGAGCATGATGTTTTCAGAAAGTTTATCAGTGATCAGTACTTTGAGTCATGTATGTGCTATATACATGTGTACTGTATATGGTTGTCAGTTTCTGTTAGTCTTTGAGATTTGTTGTCTGGAGGCTCGATGGGTAGATCTTTGGGGTAGGAGGGGGGGAGTCTCCCTGCTTGAATCCCAGCAGAGCCGTGTGTGCCTGGCTTCCCACTGCTTTCCTTAGGGGATGGATTAAATGCAGAGTAGTTTTCCTCTGGAATTAATAAAGTACTATACAAAAAATGTTATAAACATACAAATCATAAAGTATACAATATTTCAGTAATTGTAACAAAGTATGTATATTTATGGTACAATATTTATGTATGATTTTTGATTGTAAGCAATGAGTTTTTAAACCAACTTTACAGTCAGTCACTCAGTCATCTTCTATACCGCTTCATCCTGTCAAGGGTTGTGGGGAAGCCTGGAGCCCATCCCAGGACACATAGGGCACCGGGCAGGGGACACCCACCACAGACCGACTTTACATTCAGGAAAAATAGATCAATGAAGTGTAAGCAAAGTTCATTACATACCTGTTAAATCAAATCACTTTTAACAAGTAAGAATGCATGTATTAATGAGAGGGATTACATGTCTACTTAGATTCTTTTATTCTATGCAAACAGAATCTACTTAGAAGGTTTTCAAGAAAGGTGGCACAGTGGCGTGGTGGTTAACACCATTGCTTCACACCTCCAGCCCAGGGGCTTTATTCCTGCCTTGGGTCTGTATGCGTGGAGTTGGTATGTTCTCCTGTGCTTGGTAGGCTTTCTCTGGTTTCCTCCCACAGTCCAAAGACATGCAGGTTAGGTTGACTGGTGTCTCCAAATTGCCCATTGTGTGTGTGTGTGTGTCTCCTGTGGTGGTGATGTCCCCTGCTTTGTGCTTCCTGGGATGAGCTCAGGCTTCCTGAAACCCTGAATTGGATAGGATGGTAAAGCAAATGGATGGATGGTTGGTTTTCAAGAGATGTCTTTAGAGTTTATAGCTTGATTGTGTATCACAGTGCAATGCAAAGGATGTAGACCACTTCACTGGTTCCCTTTAGAAAAAGAGAATTATAAAGAACCTCATCAAACTGCTACCAGACCAGCTTGTGCGCTACTGGCTACACACCCCACCACGTCTCTAAGACACCTTTTTATACTCTCCAACCAAATTCTGTCTGCATGCCTCATTTCTATTAATATTCCATTTCCCCCTATCTGTAGTTTTTGCCATTTTAAAAATTTCACCCTTTTAAAGCTTTTAAAGTTCAGGTCTTACCCCATGTCACCGAGTTCATTGTTAGGAGGGGTGTTCCATTTATTAATAGTGACCTGCCATTTCTTAACGGTGATGTGGATCCAACATTTAGCTACCAATATCACAGAATTCTCTTCTATGTGGGTCTGGTGGCTCAATGGGTAGAGCGTCAGGCTGGGTGGTGGCAGTCTCCTGGTTCAAATCCCAGTCCAGCCAGGTGTGTCCTTGAGTAAGACACTCAGTGCTAGCTCCCTAGGCACTATGTATGGTTGCTCACTGCTCCCTCCCCAGGGGAATGGGTTAAATGCAGAGGACACATTCCTTGTATGTGACAAACATACTTGGCCATAAACATGATTCCCTTTCCCCATATTATGTCATTTATGAGAAGGTGGATATCACTGCCTGGTATAGTAACACAATACTTTGAAAACTACATGGTTTTACTTCTGTGCATGGTTATATATGTGGTGCAAATTGTGCTGTAGCCTTTTGTAAGATGTTGAAGCAGCCTTGCACAAGTCCAGCCTTGCTCAGGAGAGACTTCCTCTGTAATACTCCGCTTTTCTAGGTGATGATGTGAGCCAGAATTTCTTCCGGTTTGCTTCTATATTGGCTCAGAGGCCTGGTTGTAGCCTGTTTATTTGAATTTTGCCTTTTGAGCTCACTCTGTGAACAGCATTGGACCTTGAATTGAGCACATGTCAAACCCAATACACAGGAGGTACAGACCACAGCAAAAGCCCTCTGTTCTTCAGATTCAGGTATACAGTGTGTTTTGGCTTGCCTCTCCTTTGCAGCTTCTGTTTAGATTGCAGTGGTTGAATTTGCACACATAGCATTGGCGGCTGATAGTAAGTCATGTGACTCTTCTGCCTCTTGAAAGGGACCTGTCCGATCTGCTGATCAGAAAACAAATTGTAAGACTTGGACTGTGTTTGAGGCCATGTGTGCTCTGGGCACAGGGTCAACACTGGGCTGAGCCAAGACTGCCCTGGAGGCAGTGACTTCTTCTGGTCCACATGATCCTTGTGCCATTAGGTTTGTGCTTTTAGTTTTTCACACAAATGGTGAAGGCCCACTGTTTAATGTTGTTTCATGAAAAACAGCATGCAATCTTTCAAATGCGAATTATTAAAAGTTCTTTACAGATTTAACAGGTTGTTGGTAGTTTTTGTGTAAAACGTATGTGAAGTTATGTCACCAGAGAGGCTGGTACAGCCGCATTTAATGACTTATGGCTACATGACCTTGAACAAAACTCTATAACATCACGCATTAATGCTTTTGCTCATTTAATGTCGAAGCAAAGAGAGACAGAAAGAGACGCTGGACTCCTTCGTGTTTGTATATAACATTTATTTAGAGCAGATGGCTGTGGATGCAGTCACCGAGAGCACACAAGTGTTCCAAAGCCAGTCACAGTAGGGATCGTACAGGTCGATGGCAAAACGTCAAATCCACACACAGCACACAGCCTGAGCCGACTGGATTCTTCTAGGATTGCCTTCCTTGCTACTCTTTCCCTCTTTCCACATGTATCTGATTGAAAAACATTTGTTTTGCTTTAACACAATGTTTTTTGCTCCACAATATACGTGATTACCTGTTTCTGTACAATCAATTTTAATATATTTTTCTGCCTAGGAAATGAATTACAGCAATCATAAAAGTGACAAAAAATAGTGGGAAATCATGTTTCTTTTTTTTTTTTTTGTTTGTTTTTTTTTTTTTAAAAAGGTGGAAACGAAAGTTATTATGTCAACAGGGAAACATCCAGCTATATACATCGACACCGTGGCGTGGGAATGCATAGCTGTTACATGGCAGAAAGGTTCCCAGCGTGGTTGTGGAACGTGCCCACTGCGGTCCACTGTGTTGAGAGGGGGTGTGTGGTCAGACCCAAAATGGTGAGCGGGTCAAACAGGAAACATGTCTGTAGCAGTTGCAAGCATTTGTGAGCACACCTGTCTTAACACAAAGCCTTTTTTTGTTTGTTTGTTTTTAAACAGTCCACAACGATGCGTTCCGTGTAATGCAGAGAAAACCTTCTTAAAATACCTCATAATTTAAACAAAAATAAAAGCAAGGCACATATGTACTGTATATACGTATATATATATTTATATATATATATATATATATAAAAACAACAACATTGCATAAAATACAAAGATTCTCTGAGGACTCATGCAATGACGTTTGTATAGCTAAACATACAACAGCACAAAAGCTCTCATAAAAAAAATATAAAATGACACAAACTTTTTTTGGAACTTCAACCAGAAATCAATTGCAATACATATCCTTTGTGTTCCATCATTCAATTTGAATAGTCTAATGCTTTCCTGGATAGTCCTTCATTAAATACTTCAGTTATTCTTATATAACTTTTAATAAATTAAGCATAACTTTTAATATCACTTTCATTATCTATAGAAAAAGTGAAAAGGAAGCTACTGACACTGCTCTGTGCAATTCTTGAACAAAAAAAAAAAGAGCTTAGATTGGAAAGTATTTTTAGGCTAATGGTTCCTTTGTGGTCAAATACTTTATCTGCCTCCTCACGTTCCAGAAGGACACTGGAGCTTCCTATAGGTGGACACGATGACATCAACGATTGTCATGGCAACGTCAGAGACCATTATTGCAGAAATGCTGACCATTGCAGTAAAGGGTTATTAACTGCAAAGATAACAACACATAAAAGTTCGAGCAGTTTGAACTGAAGCTAAGTACATGGTTAGCTTCCTGCAAGACGTTTCAGCCAGTCACTACTGTTAGGTCAGCCATGTTTCTATGGCGTGTCAGTGTACAAACATCTCATACGGACCCATTAGCACCAGACATGCAATTTTGTACAGGGTGTCAGTTATAGCTAATGCTCAGAAGGATTAAAAGCCTGTTAAGCAGAAGCTCATGTTAGAAATAGTAGAAAATCAAAGCTGTTGTACTTAATAAAAGTAGCCCGCTCTAAGAGATGTTTTTCTCAGCTTAATCTTCTGAAGCTGTATGAAAATGAGATTTGCACAGAATGTGAGGAGCCTGCAGAGAAGTGTCTCTTATGAAGCAGACCCAATGCTGTTACAGAACGGAGAAACCACAGATTTGTGCCTTGTGTGGAAATACGTGCTGAGTGGGCTGAAATCCGCAGCTCTAGAAGATGGTGCAAATATATCAGCTAGAAAACCAATACTACCTGCAAACCTGGACGTGCTGTAATTATATACAAGCACTCACATAGTGCCCACTTCTTCCTGCAAACATGAACACACCTTTTTTAAACACTAGACCACCTGAAAAAACAGCTATTTCCAAAAAATTATATGTTAATTTTGGAAGTGTCAGCTCAGTAAACAGACCCACAGCTTTCGTGGTTATCATGGGGCTGTGAGTCTGTGTTTTGTCATACTGTTCTTGGTCTGGTTCAGAAAACCTTCCTCTGCACTGGAATCCCACCCTTTCTGTTCCTGCGACAGGAAGAACGGTGATTGTGCTTGTCCAAGTGGCCAGTGATGTTTTGGGCAAACAGTTTGAATTCTAGTAGGCACACTGGCATGGCAGGTACTATGGAGTGTGTAGCAGGAGAGTGGGGGGGGGGGGGGATGAGTACAATACAATATATGCCATTGGACAGTCCCAACAAAGCCACTGAAAACGGTCTTAGTTTAACATACCTTTGTTACAATTGATTATTTCCTGCTTGATGTTCCAAGTAAGCTCATCTGAGCCTGGGTGTGACCCGACTGGACGTTTGATGCTCAGCTGACATTCTCGCCTGAGTTAGGCTGTCTGTGCTGGTAGACTGAAGAGCTGTGCTTATGATTTTAACCCCACCCCTCTCACCCACATTATATGGAATTAGGGGGGTGGAAGGGTTAAAGGGATCTGACTGTTATGCCAGCACAGACGCCATGGAAGCTGGACCTGCAACAGCACGGAAGCCCATGTTGCTGGGTGAAAAATAAGGATGACTAAAATCATGAAGTCCAGTGGGAATATCTTAACTATCAACGCCTCATAAGCTGTCTTTGCAGTCTAGTTTGGTCATATAAAAATTCACATCTGCACATCTGATTCAAAACTACACTTGTACCATTTAGGCAAAAGAACAGTCAAATAAAAATAGTATTAATATATATTTGTATATCTGTTACTTTACCCACTAATGCATGATTCCCACTGTGAGATTTTTTTCTTACAATATAAACGTCTCTCTTCATGCTTACGATGCACACATACCATTAGATTTTTTAAGTGTTTTTTTTTTTCTTATAGCATTATTTCTTTGTACATTTGCCAGAATATTCCAATGTTACAGACAGTAAGACAAAAGGTTAACATTTTTACTGCAAACCTCCCTTTGCCCCTCAGCCACTGTGCAGCCTTTAGCAGCCTCATACCCTATCCTGAGGTAATTCTTCTGAGGGAGGGGACTGGAAAAAGAGGTCAGAAAACTGGTTCGTTTGTGCAAAGTGACTGGGAGGGGGACGGCTTTTTAATTTCTGTTAAGACAGCGGGGGATTTGGATAGGCTAAGGCAAGAGGACCTGGACTTCAGGGTGCGTTGCAAGACAAAGGGAGGACAGAATAGAGAGAGGAGAGGACTTAGTGGTGTGTATGGGGGAGGTTCCCTTTTGCCCTGGCAGGAGCCCTGAGGTGGTACCGGGGCAGCTACTGGCGATGCCCATCACTCCAGCATGGCGTCCAGTTGGTCGGCCAAGTCATCAAACATGCTGCCAATGTCATCGAGGATGCTCACTGTGATCTTTTCCTCAGACACAGAGCTGCGGGGGGGAGGGGTCAAGCAGAGGGGTGGGTAGAGCGATCACCCTTAACTGTTTTTCAAACCTGTGACATAACCAGGAGGCTGATCGTTCTGTAGTTCTCCAGTTAATGAATATAAAAGTGAAACGCTGCTTCAACATGCATTATGGGGGGTATGTCTGTTCTGTGTTTTAGGCCAGTGTTATGTTGAAATTTTCCGTTACAGCTGACGAATTATGGCCTCTGTTGAAGTAATTATATAATTAATTTTGCTAACTGCATCTCATGTTTCAAATGTTGGACTGTTTAGTATACTGTATTGCTGGAGAACTGACTACAAAAGCTGTCCTGCAAGAGAAAACCCTGCTCTCTAGCATGTGTATGTGTGCGTGATTGTGTGTGAGTGTGTGTGCATGTGCATATGGAGCAGACATCCACTCACCCCCTGTGACTGTCCTCCTTCCTTGTCCTCTGTTCCTGCCTGATCTTCTCCTCCACAGCCTGCAAGGCAGCTGCGAGGGAGGCGCTGGTCTCTTCCAGCCGTTGTTGCGCAGCCTCTACTCCCATTCCGCCATCTACCGATGCCCCACTGATGGAGGAGCGTGGAGGTTTGACTGGTGGGGGGGGTGTGGGTGTTGGGGTGGATACAGGGACAGTGCTGGAACTGGGGCATGGAACCAGACCTGGTGGCTGGGCAGTGGGAGGGCTCTGTAGTGGGGGTGTGCACACATAAGGTGGTGTGCTAGCCACCCTCACTGGTGTAGCTGCAGAGGAGGGGCCAGATGATGGGCCAACAGAGATGGACTGTGTGATGATGTGCACCTTAGTCGGTTTGGGTGCTGTGGGTGGTGGTGCAGGTTTTGGAGATACGGGAGGTGGTACTCTCTTCACATCTGCTGGAACATGGAGAAATGGCAACACTGGTTGAGACTGGTTAGTACAGTCACCACTAAGACATTATCACACTGAACCACTTAGTCTTAAATGCACTGAACTTGAAAGGTACCATATTTGCATGGTATTCTTCTTCATTTCAGTCTTATCCTACTATCATAGAGCAGGGTTTGATTTTCTGATAATCATGCTAAATAATGGTCAAGAAATTTCAACAAAAGGCTTTACTGCACTTTATTTAATACATTCCCCCCAACTCAATATATAGGCACACACGTAATGAATGTTTATGAATATTTTTTGGTACCTGGGCTGCCTGGACCAGGCAAGGGCACTCTCTTTGAGGAAGGACCAGGAGGGCCCTGTTTCTTTATCTGCTGAGCAAGAACGGGCTTAGGAGACACAGGTGGTTTGGGGGGTTTGGGGCCATCGGACCCCGGTAAGCTGAGGTCGGTGGTGTCCTTGCTGCCCCTATGGAGGATGATCTCGCTGTGATCCTGGGCCCATGGCGTTTCCGTGGCACCCATTTCTGACACAGGCCGCCTCCGGACAGCACCCGCACCATTCTGGCAGGGTGCCAGAAGTAGGCCATCTGCTGCGTCTTCCTCTGAGTCCTTGTCGCGGCTCTTGGGCCGGCGCTTGACAGTGCTAGACTCAGTGAGCTGGAAGCGGACCCCTTCAGCTTGCGGCCTGGAACGGGATCGACGCTTCTGTGTACCTGTGCTGTCTGGGTGAGACACGTCCTCTTGTAATGGACCATATATGCCAGTGGGGATGCCATCTTCTTCACCCTTACTCTGGCGGGATTGCTGCTTAACAATTACACCCCCATCCTCTGCAATCTGGAAGTTTTCTTTGGTGCTGTCAGCTGGACCTTGCTGTGAGGGAGGTGGCTCTACCTTTGGAGCTTCTGGCTGAGTTTCAGGCACTGGTCCTGGTCCCCTTGGGCCCTTCTCTCGCCGTGCAGCTGCTACAAGCTCTGTCACAGGTCCACTGATGGTCCTGCGGCGGTTTACCACCTCGCCATCCAGTCCAATGGCATCACGTGGCTTACCACTTCCCTGGACACCTACTGCCTGGCTGTGGTCCACATTAACCTATATGGACAAACATATGCAATGTGCTGTCTTATATTCCCCGTACAGGGAGCAAGAGTTAAAGTTGACCATTACATCCACAGACAGTTACACAATTATTTCTACACAAATACAAAGCTGCATTAACACATTGGTTAAACCCACTTCTTCATGACCTTACAGAATGTGCCATACAGTACCTGCAGGTAGTGCTGGCTGCCAGGAGACTTCTGCATTGCTAGGGCCTTAGCCCCTCCCCCTATGGAGGACATCTCCAGCATGGCAGCGATACTCCTAACACTGCCGGCACTGCCTGTGTCCACAGTGCCTCCGAGGTCGCTGGCCCGTCGCTGAGGGCGGTACCCCACATCCAGTAGTGCCGTGCTGGGTGGCTGCTCCTCCTTGGTGTCATCGGGCTGGTTGGGGCTGGAGATAGCAGAGCTAGAGCGCTTGGGTGGGGGTGGTGGAGGTCCTTTCTTTCGGGGTCGTGCAAAGGAGTGGCTGCGGTTGACATTTTTGTCCGCCGGGACTAGTGTTGCGCTCCCACGGCTGACTACAACTGGCCCTGATGACTCCTCAGTGTCGGAGACGGCATTGCGGCACAAGCTGTGGGCTCTCCTCTGGGGCTGGCCCCGCTTCTCCATGGTTTCTGGCTCCTCTTCCTCTGGGGGCAGGCAAAGCACTGGCACAGGAACTGGTGTGGGGGCCGCAGGACCTGGCGTGGGACTGGGAGGAGGGGCAACAACTCCATCTCTGACCTCTGTGTGGACGTGGCCTTTTTGTTTGGGGGACTGTGGCAGCGAGGGTGGTGACACTAGTTGCTCGGAGGAGGTCACGGTCTGAACGGAAGACTTTCCCTTTGGCTGTGGGGGGCCTGTAGACTGAGGGGTGGATGACTTGGTCTTGGTTGGTGTCTGTGGAGGGGTATATGTGGACCCACCTCCTGAAGGGTATGATTGCCTGGACTTGGTAAGAGCTGGGGGTACATTGCTCCTGAGCGCCCCCTGGCTACTTTGCCGTACAGGCCGTGCCTCCTTTCTAGGGGCGCCACTGCTGCCTTCCTCAGTTTCCCTGTTCCTGGCGGGGCCGCTTTCAGGGGTCGAGCGTGCCCGTGACTTAGACTCAACCCCCTGTTGGCGGTCACTGGTCCGCACCAGGGCAGCTTGCAGTTCACCACTCAGCTCGCTGTCCTGAAAGGTGGTCAGCTTTGGTGATGTGACTGTGACACTGTCGTGGGGGGGGCTTTGGATGGACACCACTTCTGGTGAGTGGGGCATTTTTCTCTTGCGGCTCTCTGAACTCTTCTGAAGCTCAGCCAGCTTCCTCACAGCTAGCATCAGCTTCTTTTGGTGGCCTTGAGGCAAACGGAAAAGAACAGCGTGTAAGAGGAGACGGTGGCTCGTTCTCATGACTTACTGCTAGTGTTTTTGCACTTCTCTACATTCACGAACAGCAGCAGCTTGATACAAAAATACACATAAGAGATACCTTTAACAGAGAGCATGATGATCTGGGCAGTGATGAAAAGTCTGTGAATAGAGCAGAACCTGTACCAACTACCACAGGTGAAAACAGAACCCTGCTTTACCTAGCTTGGTGATGCCGATCTCCTGCAAGTCCTCCCAGGTAATATCTGTAATGAATTCGATGCTATCATAGCCGTTGATCACCAGTACTTGGTAATATTGGGCAAGGCCTATCATGGAGAGCCACTCAGCCAGGCTGACCTGCAAAACAGCCAAGTCTACAGGTTCATGAGCAGGTGAGGGACAGAACACAAGCTAGTGAGGCCAGCGTTTTTAAACTCCATGAAGGTTCTTATTTATTGTTTAAAGACAATTAAAATGAGCAACTGTGGCATTGGAAGGTACAGCGCTGACCTATACAGTTTTTCTTGGTGTACATCAAATAATGGTCTATTTACTTGCCTGCAAAGGTGTCTGTATAAATGTGGAACTTGACTTGAGGGCCCTGTTTACTGACCTGACAGATTGACAGATTGGATTGGCATACCCTTGTGACCTGTGCACATGTGTGTTTGTGTGTATGTATGTGCAGGGTGCAAATGTGTTTCCACATGCTGCTCACAGGTTTCTGGTCCAAGTGCCACTCTGCCACACTAAGCTTGCTGATCTCTGAGGTCATCTTCTTGCGGTGACCCGGTTTAGTCACTCCAATGGCAGTGAGATCCTGAAACACACAAATCACCCACTTTTTCTTTAGAGCCAGACCCATTCCTGTGTTCACATATGCACCACACACACACACACACACACACACACACACACACACACAGGAGAAGGCTGATAG
The DNA here is from genome assembly GCA_025773905.1 of Chitala chitala. Classification (NCBI taxonomy): domain Eukaryota; kingdom Metazoa; phylum Chordata; class Actinopteri; order Osteoglossiformes; family Notopteridae; genus Chitala; species Chitala chitala. Next base: position 4,380,228 of record JABJVR010000038.1, on the reverse strand, counting down.
AGTAGTATTCTTCTGCCTTTTGAGGGATGCTTTCATGCAAATGTACTTTGATAAATGGGTTTAAAGTGTGACTGTTTGGCAAAGCAGCTTAAAGATGAAGAGCAACGATGCTCTAAATGCATGTTAAAATAATCAAAAAGCAAAACAATACAGAAAGAAGCATTTCTGCTGTAACCATCGTCACATCCACAGACAGCACAAACTGAGTCATTGTTAACGTTTTTACTTACAGCTACTGTGTTACATATAGTCTCCACCCTTACACGGCCATGCACACAACAACCTGCCCTCTGCAGAAACTACCTTACTTACGCATATCCTCAGATTATAATTTGTCCTGTAGCCACGGGCAGATCAACACACTGAACTGCCTGTTGTTTGAAACTGTTACAGCAAGACTACAGAGAAGACAGGAACAGGAGAGCAGGGAAATTGTGACGACTAAGAAAATGCGACAGCAAGATTATTAGCTGAATTTGAAGTATACCCTCTCCCTGCTGCCCATAACCTGGACAGCATGTCATGGCTAGTACAGCGGTGGTCCAGAACAGAAGGCCAGGCCCGTGCTTGCTCAGAGGGATCCACAGCAAGTGGTCCACTATGGCGGGTTCAGGATGTGAAGGGTTGGGGTTGAGAGGGGGATGTAGCAAGTGTGGTCACGGCGAGGACTCGGCTGTAGCGATGTGTATCGGGCATAGAGAGCTGGGTAATTAAGAAATACTTTCTGGGTCATTTACGTCCTGATTAGGGGTGTGAATAGGAAAAGGAGGGGGCTGAGGAGGGGTTGTTGGCCTTACCTCGGGGGTCATTCGGCTAATGGTGGACATATCATAGCCCTCGCTGATGAAGTTTGAAGCATAGGCTTGAAGCTGAAATGTGCTCAGCCATTCGACTACAGCCTCTGAGCTCTAGGAGAGAAGACAGGCAGCACGATGTCACTGTTCACGTCCAGCAGCCAGGTGTGAGCAGGACCCCTCCGCAGCTGATCGCTACTACTCACTTACTTTGACTGGGGACCCTGGCGACCCTGGATTTGTGTACAAACTGATGATAATTTTATCATCCAATCAACTGGTCATTACTCCTCGCGGGCAATGAGAGGCAGCTGATGTATTTTTATGTCGATTTATGCCTTAAGTGTAGTTCTCTGGTCTATTTGTATAGTTTAATACTGGACAGTGGATTCAGTGGGGTTCAGGAAACTGCAACACTAGAGAGAATTTCTAACTAAAATTCCAAATCACATACAATGGTGTATGTAAATTTGTTCAGAAGAGTAGCATGTGAAATACAAGATGATAAAGATCAGAGGCCTGGAAAGTCCTGCTTTCGTGCCAGCAGAACGAAAGTAAACAAGACTTAGTATCCTACCAAGAAATGTGTCAACTCAAGCTGACTGTTAAATTCAACATTTCATGTTTGTTTGTTCTAACACATGAAGCAAACAGAGCTGTTGTCTGGACAGTTGCATGGTGCTGAAAGTAGCTCCATTTTGGTTGCTGTTTGTTCCCTTGTCCACAAGTCTGCTGTTGTTTTGTTTTTGATTCTTTCCACTAATGGCCAGCTGGAGATGGCATCAAGTTCAGGACCACGGTACTGGAATAGAAGGTTACCAAGGTAACTGCAGCCTCTAAGGACTAATCAAGTTGCTTCTGTGATCAGAATCATGCCAACTAAATATCTCAAGCATTAAGCAACCATTATTTATTGTTAGTTCTCTCTTTGTAATGGAAATGTGTCTTTTTTTAATTGGCCGCAGTATTTTTCTGCTATGCTGCTGTTTATACTTGAATTTTATTGCCAAGGAAAAAACAGAATTCAATTTAATTCTCCCTTGGGGTTAAGTGGCCATTTTAATAATCTATATAATTTTCTTTCTCTGTATATATTTATGTTCTCAGTCATCCATCTTTTTTGTAAAAGCATGCAATAAAAGCACATACATCCAAATAACAGGCAATACCAATAGCTATTCTTATTTTGGCACACTTGTAAAAGGAGCATAGCGGCACAGCTGATTTTCCCACCAACCTGCCCCAAACCCCACCAGCACTACCTTCCAAACATAACAAGTAGCAAAGGAATGAAACAGCAAATGAAGAATAAAAATGACAAAGGTGAACATGAAGAAGCAGGAAGCAGATATGGAGCAGTGCGTCCAGCTTCAAGCCCACAGTCTCTCCTGCGTTACTGACAGAGTGTCCTCAGCAGAGACACCTCACCCCAGTCAGAGATATACAGTGTGTCACACAGCCATGGCAGATACATGTATCTGAATTATACCTATTTTTTATATTACTCTGTTGTGGCTTGTAGGTCAAAAACATTTTTCTTTGTTATCTATCCAGTCCCTGTATCAGCAATCAAACATCACACGGTCAAACGCACTCACCATCTTGCGGTCGCACCCAAACATCCGCAGTACGGATGCAGTGAGAACGGCAGGGAAGCACTGAGAGTGCATGCCGGACGCTGTCCGTGAGCTGTTGTAGCAGGGGCCGGGAAGGTCGTATGACTTGGAGTGAGCACGCTCATGGTGGCCTTACCTTTTCGTCAGACTGCCCCTCCCCCTTCCTCTGTGCCGCTGATGCCGCCTCCCCGTATGGCTGCTCATGAAGTGGACAGCTTGGCGAGCTCTGCATGCGTGAAGCGGCGGCTGGGGAGAGGAGACACGTGCACACGTACATCCACACACGCAGAGGCGTGAAAACATGCACATGTCAAAGAGTGCCTCCTAGTGGCTATCTTTCTCAATTACACCTCTGTCTGTGTTCTAGATTCAATATTCAAGATTCAAAGACCTTTATTAATCCCAGAGCACTGTGAGATATAATCAGATATAAATTAGACAGTGATCTTTTGTAATGAAATTTAGAAGAAGCTTTAAAAACACAAAGCACTCAAGGTCTCAGATAAGCTCTGTTTTTGAATTGTTTGATATGGTGGCAGCACAGAGTAGATCCTCAGTGAGGAAGTCAGTCTGATTCACATGCAGGTGCACATATGTAGACAGCTCTATACCTGTGGACTGCTCAAGGGATTTGGACTGTTCCAGAAGGTGCTCCTTGGCTTTGGCAGACTGAGACAGCACGGTCGCCAAGAGCTGTAGCAAAAACACCATTTACTGTTATCTAGTGTACTGCAACATGTCCTATCTACCACACACCAATACATGTTGGAGGATTATGACTGCTTAGGACTGAAATTGTATTTTTAGCTCCTCCTCAGCTTTCTGCTCTTTTACCTGTATTGTACTGCTAAAATGCTTTGCTTTTATGCATCACATTCTGTTGATTTCTTAAATGTATAAAGGTATCTTATTTGTTTAAAACAACTTTTTAAACTTGAACCATAATGTAGCTTAAAAAAGTTCACTGGGAAAGCTCAGCTGTAAACCTTTTCATGTGAGTGGAGAAATGCATTATTGTGATCTGCAAATGCAATGATTAATTCTGTTGCTAGCTCCTGACCTTGACGCCTTCAGCCTGTGCGTGCAGAGTGTGGCTGCTGCTTCCTGCACTCTGACCACTCCCGGACGAGCGGGCACTGGCCACGCTGCCTGAGCTGCCCACGCTGCTGCGGTCACCACCCCCTGCTAAAAGAGAACGCATTGCACGTCAGGCCCCTGGCAAGAGGCACCCAAGAGATGCGGGAAACAAGGCTTGCAGAACGCAGGATATGCAGAGCACAGAGCATAAGGTGCAGGGCAGTGAGACGACGCAATGGACGCAAAATGGACAGGACAAGAACCAAGACAAGGTGAGTGAAATGGCAGATGTAAACCACACCACAGTCCCAGACTCTCAGAGGGTGGGGGCACTACTAGTCCTACACTCCCTCAGGGGGTTTCAGATGAGTCAGCATTTTGGGCAGTTTGTTTATTCTGAGGGGCGGGGGTGCTGCCGTCTCATCCCTTGCTGAGGGTCAGGCATGTAAATGACTGCAATGGAGGCACCTGTCCCCATGGGCGTGCTGGGAGGAGGGCGCTGCCTGACTGTTACCTGTGGTGGGCTTGCGCAGCACCCAGATCTCTTCGCTGACGCCACCCTGTGAGCCGGTGGTAGGAGAGGGGGAGCCGTGGGGGCTGGACTCCGAGCCTCGGGAACCTTCAACACAGAAACCAGCATTAACAGCACCGGCAAGGGGTGGGAGGGCAAGGTTCATTGTGAACATGAACCAGGCCCATACCCACAAAACCCTGGGCCAAGCCTCTTAGTAGAGCTGGGAGTTTGGAGTGAGGTGTTGGGGCCGTAGAGTATTGGCTCTGAGTGGGGTCTAAGGGAAAGAGCTTCTGACTGGCTGCTAAACTGTTACCTTGGCAGCAGGTGCATACAGACCTCTGGAACCGTCTGTGACTTTCACATACAACACATATATATATATGTATATAAATATATATGTACAGTATACTGTATACACATGCATGCACACACACACACACACACACACCACACACACACACACACACAAATATATATATATATGAATAGGTGTATTCTTAATAGCGTATAAATGCATTAATAATGTGCATGTCAATGTATGCATATATATGCCTAGACATACACATTAAAAATAATTGCATACACATTCCATATATGTATATACGATATATAAGCATATATGTAACAGTATATGTGTAAATGTTTAAATATGAGCTGCAGTGCATTACAACATTGTCATACATTAAGGAAATACAAGTTGTTTTAAACCATGTTGTCAAATTGGATGGTTTAAAAACAACCTGCAACAGCAACATATAAAATACACAGAATTATACAGAAATACTTTTAGCAAGTACAGATAATTACAACATGGCCTTACCTTCAAGATGAAACTAGATTATTGCATATATCGGCCCAGGAGTGGTTCTAAAATCATAAAAAATGGGAGGCCACAAACTCTCTATTTAACATAGAGGGGGCAACCATAGTATGTCTTACATTGATAAGTAATTATTTTCTGAAGTGACTTGTGACTGACAAGAGTCGGGAACTGCATTTCAGCTAGGGCCAGTGCCCCTGTGGTGCTGCCCCTAGGTCCTCCATGTATTAATCTGAGTGCCAGAGCATGCCAGATAAATACTGTCTTTCATGTGAGAAATTGTGGTACTATCTGATCTCCGAAAACCACGAACACCCAAGCTTACATAGTTATTGTGTGGTACCAGTGCATCTGGTCTAAATGTTACCAGAAATTCACCTCTTCCAGGAGGGTATTTTGCTTTTGTACTCTTAAGAAGCCCAAAAATAATGTCTAACTATATAACTGTCATAGGCCAGTCATGTGACAAAATGCATTATTGCCTTACTCAAGTCAAGTGTCTGAGAATGAACACAATAAGTTACAAAGGAAATATTTCCTTGTTCCTCTTTTCAGTCAACTTAATTACATGTCATTATGTGGTAATTCAAACAGAACAAATCGCAAAAATAGTTTAAACATTTTGTAAAGTCAGTCTCACATTCAATATAAAAGAGGCTGAATTCTGACCAATGAAAAAGGAGGAATCTGGCAAACTAACGTCAGTGAAGTCAAATGTTTCCTGTGGCCTCGTGTCTCTAAGCTCACAAAATGAGCAGAGCAAAACAGGAGCTCCTACCCTTTTCGTCATCTCAAAACGGCTCTTGACACAGCTGTCATGGGAAACTGCCTTCAGGGGATCGAGGAAGGGGAATGCTCATGTATCGGTTGAGGTAGGCCAACAAAGCCTAAATGACTGGTGATTAACGCTGAAAGTTGTGACTTTGATGAAAGTGCTGGTGAATATGACAGTGAAACTGAGACGGGAGAAAAGGTGGCAGACGGGGACTGGTGATGGAACGAAAGAGGAACAGACAATGACAGGAGCAAGAACAAGAGTGCTAGAATCCGACGCAGAGTCCGTACTTGTCAGTGTGTGCCATGCTTGCTTAAGAAAAGTGCAAGGGCAGCCTGCCGAGGTGAATCACGTGCACGTAACTGACTGTGTTGAGAAACACAGGTGCCTGTGCTTCACTAACGGGGGCCTGAGTGATGGCAAAGGGACAGACCAGTATCGGCAAATGGCCTTCAGTCCGGAGGCATGGGGGGGATGTTTGGGACCATGGGGGGCTGTGTTGGGGCATATGTGTGTGTATTGAGTGCGTGGGGATAAGCCTCGCCAGAAGTTTGTTTGTTTTTCACAGAAAAAAGGAAACTTAAATGGGCTAAAATGTTAACAGAATAATACCTTGTTATTAAAAACAGATCAAGCACTTATGTTCACTAGTCTATTGTTATAGTCTTATGGGTGTCTACATAACACATATAAGCTGAAAGTTTTAAAATCTATAATTGGAAAAAAAATCGACATAAAATAACGTAGCAAATAAACAGAAACTTATCTCCAAAAAACTTAAAGGAATGTTTTATTTCCAGTGGAATACAATTCTGTGATTATATGTCTAATTGGATAGGATTCTGGGAACTGAATCAAGAGGGGATAAAATGGTCGAGGAGTAGCTGAAATAGCACCAGGGTGGGTCTGTTTTTGGGATGACCAGAACCAGATGTGTAATATAGCAACATCCCTTCAAGTTTAGTGAACAGTAATTATAATAGTAATAACGATAGCAGCAATGCCAGAGCCTGTACCTGGTCCACACTGTGGCTCTCCTGTGGCGTTCTGGGACCTGCTATAGCCAAAGGAAGTGAAAAGTGGCTGATGGGAATGTGTTGGCGGAGGAGGTGGAGGCGGCGGCAGGGCATGATACTGATACATGTCCCCGTTGACCACGGCGGGCGGGCCGCACGCGGGCGCACAGAGCTGTATCTTTTGATACTGTTGGGCACAAATGACTGTGTTCCATGAACCTGGGTGCGACAACACAACGAAAACAAACGACGACAACGACGACAACAACAACAACAAAAGAAACAGGTTTTAAGGAGAAGGGAAGCAAACCAAGGCCAGACAAAAATCAATTTAACTGACAAATCAATCCAAGAGTTTAAAAGGAAAGCAAAATAACTAAAGAAACCAAGAAAAAGCGGCTTGATTTCCCTAATTGTCTCTCATCCTGAAAGTCGGTGCATTTTTTTTCTGCTAGAAGTGTAAATGGCCACATAAATATGTATACATTTATATATGGATATATATATTTATATATATATTTTTTGCTTTGACAACTCTTGCACTGGAGGTGCAAAGCGTGGAGTAAATGGAGACAATGCAACTTGATGTGTGGTGTTGCAAATGTTTGTGTGCTCCCCTGGTGTTCATAGGAACAAGTGAGCTCTCTTTGTGTGTGACAGATGGCAGGCATTCCTGAAGCCCATGAGGATACTTTGAGGGAGGGTGGGTGGATCTAAAGTTGCAATCTGTGGGGCTCTGGCATCAGGATGGACATGTGCATCAGGCAGTGCAGTGGTTGAAAATCAGAAGGCTGTGGTTTCAGGCTCCAGGAGAGTTTTTTCTGTTTTACAGTGTGGTAGATGTGCATTGCTTTAGTAGAATACCTACCTCTGTTAGTGGGTGGATTTGTGAACTACATACATAATTCTGGGAAAAGGATTACACTCAGATGTAAGGATAAATTTGAGGTACTCTGAAAGAATATCAGTTTATTTCTAGGACTCTAGACCTGTCTGTAAATCTGATCCTGCATGCTGTGATTAATGTTCATCCAATGGGAAATCCCTTATACTGAGTGGAGGACATACCTGAAATACAAGTATGTGCTTGTTCATTGGCTGGAATTTTTATGTTAAAAAATTAGTGTGCTGGCTGTTTGGGTGTCACAAAGTAGGAGAAATTTCCCAAGCACAAGGAATGTTTAACTAAGAAGAAGAGTGGTTGAGCAGTGGGGATGTAGCAGGGAATAGGGTGATCAATGCTGTGGCTCAAACAGCAGAGATTAGGAGTAATAGGAAGGGCATGTGGACCATATGGAGTAGTGCGCAGAGAATGCAGGTGACCTGATGGGATGGAGTGGGAAGCAGACACAGATGAGTGGAGGGGCTGAGGGCACACGGTGCAGACAGATGCACCAGAGACACACATCAAAAACAGGCCACGGCTGTCGGCACATATAGGCAACGCTGCCCCTAGCAGGTTGCAGGAGGATAAACAGCTGCTGGCATCTACACACAGAGAAAATCCTGCCCATCTACTTCTTGACATACCCCTGGGCTTTTGGGAAGAATAAAAGGAGATACTTGAGATCATGGAGCTTTTTATTCCACTCATAATAACTGAGGTCCTAAAATGTAGGAAATAAAAATAAGAACTTTTCAGGTAGAACAAAAATTGGAGAAAAGTCAAAGCATTAAAAATATGCTTGTTGGTCCACATGTGAGCAGAACACTGAAAAATGTGCCCATTGTTCCACCTAGGGGGAGGGTCCATTGAAAGGAAGCTCATTGTATAGTGGCCTGGTGGCTCAATGGGTAAAACATCAGGCTGGAAGGCGAAACTCTCCTGGTTAAACTCTCAGCATAACCAGGTGTGTCTTTGAGTAGGACACTCAGCGCTATCTCCCTGGGTGCCGCATGTGACTGGCACCATACTGCTCCCCGCAGGGGATGGATTAAATACAGAGAAGTAATTTCCCTCTAGAATGAATAAAATACAATAAATTTTAAAAATTACAAATTCTAAGGGGTCCAGTATTCTAACAGGAAGTGGCTGTTTCTCCAGGTACACCGATGAACCGTATCTTCGACTTCCTCTTAGTCTGGGTGAACCGCAAGCTCAACTGATTATCTTCCTTCTTGTTTAAATTGCTTGATGATGTGAAACTTTTTTTCTATTAAAAGGCCATATTTAAGTTGAACAGGGGCTACCACTATTCGTATATCCAATGGGAAAGTGATGTATCATGTGGCTTTAAGAAAATTCCCACTCAAAAAAAAGCCTGAAAGGGTGTCAGTTCCACAGTTTCTTGGGTGTGACAACACAGGACAGGAAAAGCAGGAGCACCTAAATCATAGGGCCCTCACCCAAAGGGCATCCCTGTTTCCAGGAAACCATGTGTACCAGGAACATTTATTGTCAAATATATTACCACTACTATAAGACCTTCAGCAGATACATAACTGTCTCATTAATTTCAGCTGCCCTGCTCGGTCTTAAATTTTGAGTTTAATGTTCACAACCCCTGTGACAGATCCATAAGCAAACACAATCACCTCCTTCAAACTTATTTTTATCAGAAGCGGCTACTGGCCCCTCATATCCGTACCATTAACAGTGTAATGATTGACTTTTAATAAATGGTGGTTCATCTGCATTGTATTAGAACCATGACCTCTGACCCTGAACAGTTACTGGGTCTTTGTTTGCAAATTATGCATCTCTATAATGTGACACTTTTCCACAACATGCGGCTACATGGTTTTATACTATGTGATTTAGTAAAACTCCTGTTCATTGTTTTCTTTTTTAAATAAATTTTCCCCTTCGTGTCCCTTTGGACAAAGATATTTTAAGATATTTTACGATCCCATATTCTGCTTTTACCTGTCTGAGATAAGGTGCATTTGGCCCTTGTAGTGTTCTGTTTCGCACCTGTCCTCCTGCTGATGACCTCGACAATGTTGGAGGGAAAGTAACCCACTCTGTCGTTTCCCGTGCGGTTGTCATGGATACAGCCTTTCCACCGACCATCAGGCTGTTGTTCAAGGACCTACAGGAAAACACAAGCAATTTAGTCAGTTACATTATGGGAAAAAGCTTTTAGCCTTGATCAGATTTTCTTGTGTGTGTGTATGTGTGCGTGCGTGCATGCGTGCGTGTGTGTGTGTGTGTGTGTCGTAAAATCACTTATATGGAATGTAAAGACAACAGTGCCCTCTGTGGACAAAAAATATTATAAGCATACTCCTGCAACATATTGGGATTCTTGAAATTTACGAAGGTTTTTCAGACAGGTTTATTATAATGTAAAATAATTAATCAAACAACAAAAAGTGAAAAACTGATCTAGGCTCATTAATAGTTTGGTTAATATTTTTCTTTCCTCTATTACTGTTTTCCAGTGCATTTTCAGGTGTAAAAGAAGGTCTACAAGTAGGTGTAAGGACGCCTGAAATACTGTACATTTTTTCTGTAAGGTTTGTGTGGGTGAGTGATTTTGTTTTGTTTCCACCACAATCTTTAGAAGTTGCGACAGAGCAATGGGAGTCCGTACAGTGCTGGCTATGCATGCGTATGGCTGGCAGCTCACCGTGATGATATCTCCAGCCTTGATGTTGAGACTTGTCAGGTCATAGTTGTTGCAGTAATCCTTGAGGGCCCTGACCTGCAGGGCCGTAGAGGCTTCTGTGCAAAAAATAAAAATGACACGCTGACACCTGATGCCGGAGTGGCTAGTGGGGAGAAACGGAAGAATTCCCGGTAGGCTGTGCTGATTGTGGCCTGGTGATGTAAATGCAAAAGTATAATGTTAAATGTTAATTTGTTAATTAATGCGCCTTCACAGTTGGATTTGTGAGCCTTAGACGCGCATGGATCCAGGAGCACGCGGAGGCCTTCATACTCATGTGCACTGAAAAAGAGATTCTTATATCCACCAAAAATAATGCAGTAATTTATAAACTTGTAGACACCAGTGCAGAGTTTAGGTGAATAGTTTAAGGTTGGCCAGCTCGGGATGTGACAATATACCTCGAAAATGCTTACATGGAGGGAATCTTAATGTCTTAATGCCTCAAATTACTTTGCAGTCCATTTTCAAGTTTTTATTATATAAGTTTATTATTCAGTTCATTTATTGTTTCTAATGTAGAAGTCCACTAATTTGCCATAATTTTTATATGTATTTAAAAATGTGTTAAACATTTAGTGCCCCCCAACCCAAGTAGGACTCATTTTGTGTGTGTGTGTGTGTGTGTCCCCTAAGTAGCACCCTGAGGCATGAGACTCCCAGGCTGAAAATTAGTTCCGCTCTGGCCCTGGGGACAACCCCCTCACATAATGACACAATCAAACACAACTATACACACATAAATGTGGCCATAATAACACAGAAAACAATTATACACAGACAGATGTGCTGTACAGATTAATATAAAAATGTTAACAAAGCCAGACAAAGCAAAACCTTTCAGTGCTAATACGAATCTTCCAAACCAGAGCTCACTTACCCCTTAACATATGCTTTATCTCTTTGCTGGCCTGCGTAGCAGTGAACTGGTGCACAATATCAAGTGCTGTCTGGCTGTAGGTGTTCTTCACTGATGCGTTGATACCACTCTTTGATATGGAAGTCAGAGGTAGAACAAGTCACTGTCAAGAAAGCCTGTTGCAGTGTTTCATATACTCTACATGTACGGTGTGTCTTTACATTTTTTGTGAACAGCAATGGTTTGCCGTTACCTCTAACAAGTACATATAGTACTTCAATTTAAACATTACTTTGATTTATATAAGGGATTTTTGAACTGACATTACTTCAATTATGAAGAGGTTATTGTAATAGAACCCTGTTGTACATTGAGAACAATCTTTATTCGAAACAGGTATTGTGTTTGAGAGTTTTGAATTATCAAGAAAATATTTAGCATCATTGCATGTGATTGTTTTGCAGTTACCATTGAATAAATTGTGCTTTTCAACAAAACGCGCAGTGTACACAGACTATGCCCTTAATTTTGGGCCCACCCTCGATTCAGCTCATTGGCTGGCTGCAGTGTCACTCACATCCAAAAGCAGGCGCACTGCTTCTGTCTTGCCACAGAGAGCCGCCTCGTGGAGCGCTGTGCCCGTCTTGGTCTGCCGATTGATGTCAATGCCCGCCTGGATCAGCAGCCTGCAAGTAAGAGAATAAATACTCAGTGGGTATAATTTTTGATAATTAAATTGAACACTTACCCTTTGATTAGCTTCCCCACTTTTAGTATAACATTTTATTAAATATTCAAGTCCGCACAATGCCAGCTGCAGCTGTATAAATATTGCAGCAGCTACTGACGATAGTTTCAGAATAACATTAGGGGCTGGGCATTAGGTAGCAATTCGATGTTTGGGGAGCAAGTAAAATCCCAGAACCGGTGGAGGGAGTATCGTTTTCGGACGTCGTCTGAGTTGCTGTCCGGACTCCTACCAAAATTGTTGGGGAGGGGTGGCTCCCATCACATAGCCTCTGATGGTATGCTCTGAGTGTAATAACTTTATGGGAACTCTAAACACAGGTTCAAGCAAAAAAAAAAAAAAAAAACGATAAGATGAATAAACGATTTACCTTCTCACGTAGTAAAGCATGCAATTAATCATCCTTCACTTAAGATCTACTGGTTACCTTTATTTATTTTTGCAAGAACTACACTTAGTTTTTAATAATAAATATCGATGAAGGTTCATTTTATCAACGTTCTGTCTGCTCAGAACGTTGTCTTTAGCATTATGGCGTTAGGTGAGTAAGAAAATTATATGTTGGTCTTTTGGAATATTCCTTAATATGTTTGAATGACGTGTGAATAGATTTGGAAAAGCGTGCCGCATGAAGAGTGCAGCTCTTCAGCACAGAGCCTTGTCACAGGTGCCCTGCTGTACTTTGTGGCTATTTTTGATGATTTTGAGTTTTCACTTCACTCAGTATCAGTAAATTTGCCTTTGTTCTCAACCGAAATAACTGAATTGTTTTTTGTTTTTCAATAAAGTTTAATTCCTGCATTATACGTGGAATATTATTTACTGTGCATTATCAGAAACACATTGTTAATGGTAAGAAAAACTAATTTTCTAGGCAACAATCAAATGTACTGTATCAGGATTTATTTAAGTATTGTTTATGGCTTAAATTATGAACTGTAGGATTGTTACAAATTTTACAGTGCTTTAGTTATAATAAGTGTGTGTGTGTGTGGGGGGGGGGGGGGGTGCACCACTTTACCGCATTATAATTT
>JABJVR010000038.1:4350647-4367354 GCA_025773905.1 Chitala chitala | reverse complement strand
CCCTCCCCCCACCCCCCCCCCCCGCCCGCCCCCCCGCCGCCCCCCCCCCGCCCCCCCCCCCCCCCCCCCCAACACTGTACCGCATTATAATTTTATAATGGGAAATAGATTTTTGTTATTCTGTTCAACTCTGGGTTCTCAGGAACCAATTATATATTAAACGAGGGACAACTATATTTACAAGTAAACTAAACTAATTGAAAATTCTAATCATTCCAAATCCAATTTTTTTTTTTACAGAGCTGGACAATTGGCAGGCATATTCGACCTCCAGATTAGGGCAGAGGATGAAGATCCTTCCTGTACACATACTTCTCAAAACATCCCATTAGCACAGTGCCTGGAGCTGGGTCTGTTCTGTTGTCCTGTCTGGGGCAGTCTGCTTCTGGTGAACCACAGACAGAGCCAGGAGACAGAGCCCCAGGCCCTGGGCGATTCAATCACTTTCCGTCATATGAATAACAAGTCATCTACAAAATCCCTGAAGTCCCAAAAATATTTTTTTAGTCTTGTGTGCTCAAAAAAATAACCTTGAGCGCACAAGATAATTACCTTCTTCAAAAAGGCTATTGGATACACGTGAATATGGAGGATGGAAGTCTGTTGTAGAATTAAACTGGACATAGACAAAACCAGTACGCACGATATTTATTGCTGCCAGCAATGCAATGTTCACAGTCTTTTATTTGCATTATTAGAAATACATTTTCACTGTTATAGAAAACCTAATTTTTGGTTGTAAATTTTTTTGTTAAGGAATGTGGTTTGTATATACAGTTTGATATTGGGTGACTATATTAAGCTATAATGAACATGTTTATTTATTCACTGTGTAGTGGAGTAGTAAAATCTATTACCTTCAAAAACCAAAACATTATTCTGAAATTCTACACTATGATAAATATTGAGATTGACTGACTGTTGAAGAAAAAAGGTGGCACGGTGGCGTGGTGATTAGCACTGTTGTGTCGTACCTCCAGGCCTGGGGGTTACATGTTCTCCCTATGCTTGGCGGATTTTCTCCGGGTTCTCCGGTTTCCTCCCACAGTCCAAAGACATGCAGGTTAGATTGGGTGTGTGTGTGTGTGTGTGTGTGTGTGCCCTGTGGTGGGTTGGCACCCTGCCCTGGGTGTTCCCTGCCCTGCGCCCTATGTGTTCTGGGATGGATTCCAGGCTTCCCTGCGACCCTTACCAGGAATAAGTGGTATAGAAGATGACTGACTGACTGATGAAGGAAGAAAATAATGTGATAATATTTTTGGCCATATCGCCCAGCTCTATCTATAGGTGTACTGGCATTTAATGGGTGCGTTATGGATCACTTCCTACAGGTCCTTCCAAAAGGGCACTTTTAAACTGGGTCCCACAGCTGCATAATTTACTTCACACCTTTCCTGCATCATCATTCATGCAAACACACTTCACACACCACCACTCACCATGTCCACGTCTCTCACATTTTCTGACACACTTTCGCATTTCCCCTTTCACATGATGCCGTAATTACCTCAACACCAGTCTATTCACCTCAATCAGAAAGCAGTTCTATTGGCCACAAAAACAACATTCAGATTAAAAGTTTATTTAAAGTTAAAAGTTTATTTAATAGTGCAGAAAAGATTAAACTAGCACTCAGTGCATTATTTACACTTGCTTGACATGTTTATTTATGTATGTATGTATTTATTTATTTTGACACTCTTCAGTAAATTCTGTTATTGTGGCATTTTGGTTTGGTGTAACAAGAATTGTTGCAAAATCAAATATAAAAATATATAGAGGATGTTGGCAATATATTTAAATTATAGTATTACATTTATGAAACATTATGAAAACACTTACTGAAAACACATAAGGGTTGTTGTTGTGTGCGTGTGTGTGTACAAACTGTTTCTTTATTTCACTCGAGCACAATCTTTTTGGTTTATGATGGGTCAGTTCAGTATATTTTTGCAGTGTGTGTTTAGTTTTCTTTCCTATTATAAGTTTTTATGTTTTTCTTGGTGTTTGGACAGGTATTAACATCATTTTGCTATTCCCAGGGGTATTTCTGACCTGATGATGTCGATGTGGCCATTCTTGGCAGCCAGATGCAGGGGGCTGGTGCCATTCGGGTCGGTGGGGTCTCCAGGTTTAGGCTCCAGCAGGGCGGCACACATGTTGCTATTGAGCAGCAGCTGCACTACCTGCAGGGGGCGCAGATGGGACCACTTTAAAATCTTAGGGCTGGCCCGCATACTCCCACAGGAGCTCACCGTTTGTCCAAATGCAGCAACATCTGCTGTACTTGCCCCAACTCTGCCAAATTCACAGGCCAGGTCCAGAGGGGTCTTCCCAGAGTTGTCTACAATGCATGGGTTGGACTGGTACTGAAGGAGCATCTCTGACTGCAGGGGGAAAAGATGAGCGTAGGTATTAGTACAGACCTAATCTTCTCCTGTTCTAGCTAGGGCCCCTGGGGCTACCTAACTGTTGCCAAAAATGGACCATTTCCAAAACCTGAAGTGTAGTCAGTGCCCCTCCCCTTATCCAATCAGATTCCCCTCTGCTCCCTTCCATTAGCACAGAGGTGCAAAATATTGACTGCAGCAGCAATTTTACTTGGTTTGACTAGAGTAAGCATTTTTTGTGACAGCAAACAAAAGTGTCGGTGCCTGAGTTTGACAGTGGAAGTTATCACCTGCAGTCCCATACTCCCTCACTCTGTCACAATCGCCCCCGCTCCCCTCCCTTCCATTCTCTCTTCTGCCGTATGCCGCAAGGCTAATGGCACCTGCAGTCAGGCTGGAGCAGCTTGCAGTGTAGCTAATAATACTCAAAACGTGGCTGACTCCTAACATCTGTCAGTCTCTGCAGTGCTTTTCCACAATTTCTGCCCATTTTGCCTGACAAGTAGAGCTAACGGCTTAGCCTGCGTTGTACTGGGGGTAACAGCTCTGTGCAAAAGCTAAGGGTACGCTATAATGAGGCTAACGACTGTGTGTAGAGGTTAAGGCATATTGTAGTCAGGCTAATAGCTGTCATGCTGTAAATTGTTATACATGCAATTAAGATGACCAGTGCTTCTGGTGAGGTTATTGTGAGTATAGTGAGTCTAGAGTCTCTGGTGGTTACATACCACATCATAGTGGCCATGCTGGGCTGCCAGGTGCAGGGGTATCTGGCCTTCGTCTGACTGTGCGTTCACAGATGAACCTGACTTCAGCAACATCTTCATGGGTTCTATCCTGCCCTGCCAGGCAGCATAGTGCAGTGGCCTCATGCCTGCAGGGAGTCAGGGATGAAGGGGAAAGGAGTGCTGTTAGTCGTGTGTGTGTGTGTGTGTGTGTGTGTGTGTGTGTGTGTGTGTGAGTGTGAGTGAGTGAGTATGTGTGTGTTTCTGTATATGTATACAGGTGAACAAATGAGTATGTATTTGTGCTTGGGGAGTGTGAAACCAAATGTGGAACTCCTGAAGGGGCTGGAGGAGAATTTACCTTTTTGGTCACGAAGGTCCACTGCAGCTTGGGACTCCAGTAGCAGGGAGATGACCTCCAGGTTTCCATTGAGGGCCGCGTGGTGCAGTGGTGCAAACCTAGAGTGCAGTCGGGACACAAATGCTTAGCACAGGGATTAGTGCACACGGCCATTAAGGACCATGTCTGGCCACAATAGTTACCATACAGAACAACTTCACAAACACAACAACATCTGTCTACACTCAGTCAAGGCTTATGTTTGAGAACTCCTGGACATCCTGGACAGCAGTACAGTGCAATACTTTTAAGAATGCAGACACGTTCAACGAGACACTAGATTCAGCCATAAACGTTCAATGTCACTAGCAATCCATGTGGAACTAAATTTTTTAAATACTAGGCTTGAAGGGTGTGAAAAAAATGCTACACAATGAGTTTCTGTGCTACCCGAAATGCGAAAAGTAATGGGCATTAAGTCAAGACAGCAAGGCTATGCTGGATTTGGGCTGTCTCTTGAATGAGTGCAAGAGGGACAGCCTAACAGCTCAAAGGAAAGGTGAGGTGATTAGTCCAAAAAAACAGCAGTGATGCTGAACTAAATAGCAGACTAACAGTAACCTGTGCTAATGTAAGGTGGCAGGCAGTCCTTCCATCCACCTGTCACTGTTATTGGTGTGTCATCGTACAATCGAGTTGATGGTGCCCTGAGCTCTTACGATGCAGTGCGTTGTGACAGGGACCAAACCAGCAAATGTACAGGATGTATATTCACAACTCTGTTGCTGGATTATGGGTTGGTAGAAAAACAACAATTATCAATTTAGTAGACACTGTTAGCTCACCCCTCCCATGATGTACAGATGAAGTTAAACAACTTCCTTTGCTCAGCTTTGGACAGCTATGCTGCCAATGTGCTGTTGGTGCAGCAAGAAGCCAATCAGTAAAATAGACGAGAATGGCACTGAGAGTTGGAATGAGAAAGAGCTAATCATCAGCGTTCACTTATACAGAGGCTGCTGGGGGCGGAGTCTTGGCATGTCATTCAGGAAGTGGATCTCATTGGCTCAGAAAATCACTGAAAGCAAATAGTTGTATAACTAGACTGATTCTGTCAGTCATAGAAAGATGCATATGAGATACTTTAAGGCATGAACTAAAATAATTTTACAGGTGTCTAAATGTAAGAGCAGTTTTTTTTGTCTTTATAAAGAAACCATGATGCAAACATAGTTCATGGCTTCAAAGAAGATCTCAAGATTTTTTACCTGCTGAGTAAAAACATAATACACCTTTTCCATTAATTTGTTATGGGTCATGTATAATGAATAATCTCATCGAGTAGGGCAAGTGAATCTCATTTGCGGTGGGCTTGGTGGCTAAAGACTGGACTTGGGAGTGGAGGTTGAAGGTTTATCTCCTAGGAAGTGAACCCTTGTCTGAAGTGATTATTGGCTTCACCAGGGAATATCCAGTCATATAAGAGAATAGCATTGGAAGTCTGGAATACCACCATGAATAGATGACCCCAGATGTGAAGGGTTAAGAAGATGACCACCTTCATCAACTCCTAATAAAAACCTGATTGTGATGGCTACTACTGCTAGGGAGAAGACACGTGGTTCAACTCTGCATTTTTATGCCAAGGAGTAATGAAACAGTAGTTACCATTAGTATGTCTGGAGATTTTAAAATTTAAAACTGCTTCAAAAGAGACATAGTAATTTCACAACTTATGCAACAGTCATATACAGTCCGCCCCCACAACTCCATCGGCCTGCGCTCATGAATCTCCCTCCTCTATTGCAGTTGCCATGGCAGCATCCATGCTTGGCATTTCCTCATTCCCTCTGCTTCAACAGCAGAACAACTGGGGCCACATTTTGGTCCATGACCTACTTCCACTAAGGGATCCCCATCTCCCTCCCCCACCCCTCCCCATCAGATGTGTCGGCCATCATTGTGGATTAGGATCCATGGTTCCTTTTGTTCTTTCATCCTTTCCTTTGCATTCATCGTCAGGGCGACCAAGAGGGAGGACAAACCATTGCCAAGTTTGGCTCCCCATCTCTCTTTTAGCTAGTCCATTGGGATGAAGTATCCTGGGGCTATTTTGACAACCTTTTATATCTGACCTAGATTAGACATTCTATGTATGGTGATCTATAATAAATTTATTACAAAAATACTTTGTGATATTTTAACAGGGTAACTGTGGAGCTGCATGTCTCTGATGATGAATAATTTACCACTGTATTCGTATCACAATGGGGACAAATTTGGGATTAGTACATTACACAATATAACTCATGCTAGTGTCTACGCATGGACAAAAGAACATCCCAACAAGACCTAAAAGAATGTCTAAAAGATTCTACTTGGGTCATCTCCTGGCAAACACATCCAATGGTGACTTTGTATCTGGGTTCTTAGTAGTTGGTAGTAATGGATGGAAGAAGGCGATTCACATGACAGGTACTGATAGGTTTGAGGTGTCATGCAGGTGAGTTTCTCTCATATTTACAGTGATTATACAAAATAGATCTTTGATTTCAGGAGCAAATGTTTCCTTTTAAAATCTAATAAAAATTTTGAAGAATCTCTGAAATTGGTAAAAATTTTGCCAGACCTCCTTGAGCCGTAGTGATGAGTCCCAAGCCACTTCAGAGAAAATCTTAAGAACTGACGTAAAGAAGTCCAGAGCATTTGCAATTAGCAGTAGAATGATTTAGTATGATTTCCCATTGTGACAATCTCAGTGCAGCAACACAATGCTGACCCAAAGACCTCAGTTATTTAACTTTGTATTGTGCAAAAAACCTTGTAACACAGTGAAAGCAGGTGGACTTACTGTGGTCATGATAATAAACCATAAAGAAATGTAGACTTCCAGATGTAGCACAGGACATTTACCCAAAGTGTCTTTGGTGTGCGACTCATGGACTGTCAATAAGATCATCTAATTCTGATTTGTATAGTATTAATGTACGTCTATTTTCAAAAACCACTTATCCAGTCAGAGTCACTGTGATTGGCCAATGTGAGTCCCAGGTAGATTTTCAGAGCAGTTACTAGGCCACCCACTGCTCCCTGTGTTCTTGTTATGTTGGCATATAAACCTGGGGGAGTGCTCTCAGGAATATACAGCCCCCACCTCCACAATTCAGAGGGTGCTAACCTAGACGCAGCTAAAAAGGTCAAAATGCTAGGAACCTATATGAATGCACTTTTAAACAAACTCTACCTATCCTTTGTGCTTGTACGGTTTTCTCCTGATCTCCTATATTCACACACACAAGTGCTTCTTTAGCAAGGGCTGATGTTTTGGCTCAGTTGGGTTTCACAAACACCTGCTCTGTCATTTGTCTCTCTGCACAACATCAGTCAGGCTGTGTGCTGCGTTTGCCTGGCATCTTTGAGCTGGCGTTGCCCACTCACTCTGAGTGCTGGGACTCTAACTGAAGGATGTCGGCTGTCACCATATTTTTAGAAGTGATGGGCAGGGTTACCTCCTGCTGGTCATCATTAGAAGTCTCACAGAGAGTCAACACAGCCATCCACAGCTTGCACAGTGTTTTGCCCCAGAAAGGTCAGGGGGTTCAGTCTTCATCATAAAGCAGTGTGGTGTAAAAGGGTAATCCCACACTGCAAGCTTGATTTAACATGTCATTTATATAATGAGCACTGCTTAATGAGGCGTAGAGCGAACGGAAGTTGAGAATTGAAGAGTGCAGTGCTGACACTGGATAAGGTCCCTGTGTCCTGCAGTCATTGGAATGGCTCTGGCACACATACACACACAGGCTGACGCATGCACAAGCAGCCACTTCAACTCCGTCACTCTCCTTCTTTCAATCACTTACCCATCTGTGTCCTGGAAATTAACATTCACCTTCTTGGCTGACCCAAGGAGCTCTGATAGGGAAAGAAAGGGAAAAGATTATCTCAGTATATTACCATAAAATGCAACATTCAAAGCTTCTTCCAATCTTACTGTTTCTTTTTTATGTCCATAAATTCTCATTCCCAGCCTAAAAATATCACCAAAATCGACAATTTCAAATGTTGTTCCTCATAATCTCTGGCAGAAATCTGCAACAAATATGTCAACTGAAATCATGTTAATCAAACTGGAATCAACTTAGTCCAGTTGACATGATTCAACTTCCAGACGGCTCCACCTGGATGACTGAGAATCTTCATTGACATATCTGCAACAAATAGCATATTTTATTTTATAGGTAACACAACTTTTTTTTCCCTTTTATATATATCAGTGCCAATATCTGACAGCTCATATAGATCCCAGGAACAATTTCTCTGACATTTACATTGCATTTGACTTTTTCATGACACCACTATAATTTAAATTTCTTATACAGACATCAGTGTCTGAAACTGGGGAAAAAGCCAATTGCTCTTCAAGGTTCATGACATAGAGCTCCTGTTAGATGTGTATGACATTGCCTGGTGATGAGCTGAATGCAGTTAGTGCTGCTCAGGGATAGAAGCCCAACTGAGGCAACAAATCTTGTTTAATTTGAACATTAATGTGGACAGCTCTGTGTGAACGGCTGCCATGGGCCACTGCCCCTGCCAGATGTGTGCAGCTGCTTGGTGTGGGTGTGGGATGGGAGATGGGAGCTATCCGGTTGTGGGGGGGATCTGTGTGAGAGAGCCTGGTTATCAAATCCAAACACTAAGCATCCCTGGCTCAGTCCCACTCAGAAGACCTGGTTACCATTGCCAAGTTTAGTTTGTCTCCAAGGCTGTGGTTTTGAGGAGGGAGGTGGGGATGGGGGGGAGGTCTTCAGATTTAGGCTGCAGCAGCACGCTTGTCATTAATGCAGTATAATTTAATGTCAGACCATCTATGGACAACTGCTGTTATGTGATGTCATCTTGACCAAATATGTAAGAAGCTGCTATGTGTTATTCTGTAATTTGAAGGACAGAAACAGGACAGAGGTCCATGGGCCTGGCCACCTCCAAAAGCTATAGCCAAGAGAAGTGAGACTGACATCTGAGACCATGTCAGGGGCTGGGTTTTCATGATTTTATCAATTTTTGCCATGTTTCATCTTTTATTGTCCTCTGTTGACACGTGTAGCATAAGCGGAGGAGGCAGCGATTTGGAAAGGCTCGTAAGTCAAGTGGTGTCTATGTTGTTGTGGTCTGTTCCATCAATTCAGATATGTCACTGACATTTTATCAAAGCAATCTGTTGTTTTGCCTTGTATGGTTCCCTTATCTTTATGTTAGTCCTCCTAGCATCCAAAGGGGAATCTGGGCTAGGAAGGGACCATACATAGTGGACAATGACTCATTGACAAACTAAACAGAAACCCAAAGAGAAGAGTAAAGATGGGGAGATTTTGCATGATCTTTTGGGAATAGGATTGTTATTTACTTTGGTACAAAATGTGAGTTTAGGCTAATCCTCCCTGCCTTGTTCTACTTATTGAACCACCTAACCTTTGTGTTTCTCCATGTCCACCAGGGCTTGGATTGTGAAGGAATTTCCCCCAGCGCTAAAAACATCACATTGCTATTACTACAAATGTCATACTCCCTATCCTGAGTAATATACCCTTAAGGTTTCTCACCATGGAGGAACAAGCTGAACAAGTCTTTTTCTATACTACGGCTTTAAACATACACACCTGCCAAGCTACTGAGAAATAATAATACTGATAATAATAATGTAAGGGCCACAAAGAGCAAGAGGGGGAAATTAGAGGACTAATATTCTGCAAAGAACAATAGGATCACAGAGTTACTTCATTGGCGTACCCCATCGTCTGCATTGTGAAATTAAATCACTTCACGCCTTTACAATTACTAAAAGTCACGCAACAAAGTAAAGCGGCACAACTTGTTAATTAGAATTATGCAAACACAATGAACCTGGCCTACATTGGGGTGACGAGCTGTGGCAATGTTGCCTTTTCTGCTGCTCAAACCATGAGATGTCCTACTAGGAGCGTTAGTCACCAGTTAGTCACAGGGCTGCGCTTAGCATGTTGATAGACATCAACACAAGATAGGAGTGCAGCACTTGAGCACTCAGAAGGGCCACACAGACGACGACGATGATGATGGTGGTGGTGGGGATGGTGTCGCGTACAGATGCTTCAGTTACAACCCACACTTAGCTATGTACATACATTAAGCTATGTTCTCTTTCTTACATACACATGCACATGTGCGCATGTCCAGCAGAAGTAGACTGCACAAGGCAATACACCGAGAACAGGTAACACAAGTGATGGAGCGGTGAAGTGACAGCAGACAAGGTGGGAAAAGCAGGCAAGACAAAGCAGAAAATACAGACGGCTGGTATCCTGAACAACTACGGCCTAGAAGAACCCTCTTCTTCAGACACTTTGTCTTAGGCTACTAACATAGATTTTAACAAGACATTTCTTAACACATTCCCTTGTTGCATTTATGTATCTGTCCCTTGGAACTACAACTATGCTGAACTACATTTCCCACATACTATATGGGTGACTTGCTTTCCTCAAGACAAACTACACAGTAGGAACCCCTAGTCCTTCGAGCAAAAAGGCCTGCTTTTGACAGGTTTTATATCTTAGCTGATGTTTGATGTTCTCTAACAATACATAGCAGTAATTTAAAAGTGAGTGAGGTTTCTGTATATGCAGCTATGATCCTATATCATTCCACTTTTCCTAATGTCCCCAGTTTAATCAATTTGCTAATGTCCCCATCTTGATATGATCCACTTGGTAATGTCCCCACCTATAATAACTTGCCAGCATGCTCAGCCTAAGCGATTTACAAATCTCTTGCTGATATCCCTGCTAGATCCACTTGCTAATGCCCCCCGTGTAATAGACTTGCTCACGTCCCCAGTGTAATTGGCTTTGGTTTACTTCCCTGTCTTGAACCACTCCTTAATACTAACGTTCCTGACTTCACTTGTCTACTAAAACCTTTGAATTATGTTTCCAGTTGATGTCCTTTGAACTGTCCTTCCTATTGATGTCTTGACCTAACACATATACTGAATGGCTCAACTTTGATGTGTCATCCTGGATAAACACTGCATATAGGATGTGTAAGTAGTAAAGGGTTCCCACAGAACATACATTCCATCCAGGGCTAAAGAAGCTGTCATGATAACACACATTACTGTCTATTAGCCAAGGTGAGAGACTTCTAGCATCTATGGTATCCACAGTGCAGTCTGTAGGGGGCAGAATAAATCCATAATTAACAGTTGGCAGGGGCCAATGGCAGGTGGAAAATGGGAAGCCCCCCCAAACACCTCTATCCCCCTGCCTGTCCTTTCTCCATCTGGCATACTGCATGGAAACAGATTAGTCTAACGCTGACCTGGCTTGCCTGGTCCCATTACTGCTGGCCAGCACCCTTCAGTGACGGCCCTGTTGGCCATGACCCAGCTCTGCAGGTTTGTCTGGCTCCAGGGCCTGGGTTCGACTCACTCCCACAACCATGCCCAATAGCACACCCCTCACCCACTTCTCAGTTGCAGTTTAAAAACCATTTTAAAGTGCTTTTCGCCTGATCATGCACCACAGGTTTCCTAGACTAGCTCACTTCCTCCAGTGTGCGTCTTCATTGTGTGACAACTGGCAGCGTAACAGACACAGAAAAGAGCAACGAGGACAACACAGACGATGATGCCTGCCAGTGTTTAGTAGGGTCTGATTTGATGGAGTGATGGCAGAGCTTACATAAGAGGGTGCAGCTGGGATTATATTACTGAGTTATGACTTTGTTATTCTGAAAAATTCAGTACAAATATCTGGCCCGAAACACTTGTCTGCTTGTACGCATTCCACGGACGTCACTTGGAGGTTTCAGATGTGGTAAAAAGCACCAAAAACGAGCCTGATGGCAATAAACATTTTGGCTCACTGCATGCCTGGGTCTCAACATGATCATAGCACAGCTCAGAGGGCAACAGAAGCAGTGAGGCCTTATAAGACAAGAGGTTGAACAAATAAGTTTTACTCAACTGTTTTGACTGATAATTTTTCCCAATATGAAAACTGGAACCACACAGGTGGTCTAATTAAGCAGTCAAGAGCATTGAGCCTTGTGAATATAAAACAGTTGACATCCTCCCACACAGAATATGAAAAACATGCTTTAGTTTTTTTCTGAAATTGTTTTCTGGAACAAGCTTAGTGAATATGTAGGAGACTGCCAACTTCAAGATCCGCAAGAATGATACTTCATACATTTTCCTCTTGTACTTCCTGTTTCAACTTCCAGGAAAAAGAAACGTCATCCAGTTTGCCTTTCACTGAGCTAAGGCCTCTGGTAACCTCCATCTGACCCTGGATCAGTTTACTGTTTAGCTTCTAGTGATTCAACAGTATTATTATGTAGTAGAGAAAAAAGTACTGCTACAGTAAAAATCCCCAGTTGTCAGAACAAGAGTCTGATTAGTACCCCAAGCAAGGGTCTCAGGTCTTTAGATCAGCAAGCTAATCCTCTTGTCTGGTAACTCTGAACAGGCTGTGGCATTGTGGGTTTGAGCCCCAGCAGGGTGACCCCTGTTACAATTAGTATGGGATACACTGATCCTAAATAAACTCTAAGAGAGAAACCATAGAGGACAGATGAGATGTTTCTTTGAGAATTTTTCAGTGGCAGCAATACTGCAACTGCTTGCAGCTTGTCATTCTGTGAGCTTATCTTTAGATTCCACAGATGAGTGCTGGAAGGGAAGAGGAGGGTTGTTGCTAAGCAACAAGCATCCTCCAGTTCTACCCACACAATCATGAGCACTGCTCACTGCAATCCCACTGCTTTGGTAGTCAGTCGCATGGACACACATGCATATATTGATAATGATCCACGCTCATGTGTGTTGGCACTGACCTTGAGTTTATGTGCACCAACAGTTTTTGAAGACAAAAAAAGGGGCCAGGCACACTTCAACTGTATTAAAAAACACACACACACACACACGCACACGCACACACACACACACACACACACAAAGAATAGAAAAGCTTTCAAAGGGGGAAGCCTCTTATCTGTATGCAGGCTAAGGTGGGCTCTCTATCCCATCTCCCTAAGAACCATCACATCTTCCTGTTATAGCTGTGGGCAGGTTGAACACAGCCTCCTCTCCACCCTTCCCCCACCACACCACAAACCCATGCACTGCCATATCCAAACAAGCCACACCCCTGCCCTTCACTGTTACATGGGGAACATGCCTCTCCCTATGCGTCTCTGCAGGCTTCTTCTACAGCACTGTCACAGCAGATGGAAACCACACGAAACCCTTCTTAAAACTGAACCTTTTTAAAAATGGAAGCCAGTCAAGAAGCATATGTTGCTCTTTTCTTAAATTTTTTGATAACTGCTGGTTACATTTGATGTGCACCAGACACAGGATTTAAAGATTCACTGCAGTATTTAGAATGTGAGTAGACCACACAACCCCACACAGACGTAGCGCCTGGCAAGTGATCTGACTGTGAATGTGTGTATAATGCTTGAATAAGTAAGTTCTCTCTTAGTTTATTTGTCACACTCCAACGTATGACTCAGATGTCACACAGGAGAGTCCGGTCACAAAACATCCAAATGTCTTTGATCACACAGCTGCTAAATGAAGGATGTCATCTTTGTTCCTACTGATGTCCCCAAGGAACACTTCCGTGTCTTAACCTGGGGAAATGTGGGTAAAATCTGTATACACACTGAGTCATACTAATGGGCTGCCGATTGATGCAGTAAGACACAGTGGGACACAAATAGTTACAGTAAAGTACAGTGAAGCACAGATGGGCCACGTAACACCTGGAGGTACAGTTGGGTGAGTTAAATAGATACAAATGGTTATAGTGACATACAATGGGGTATAGATACACAGTGAGGTACACACGGGCAGTAAGACAAAATGAGGTACAAACGCTTAACTCACTTTATCCATGTTGTTTGGCATCACACTGAGCCTGGATGTCTGCTGCACTTGACACCTGACCCAAATGACTGCACTGCACTAAATGGGCGTGCTCAGCAGCACGCCCGAAACGGAGCCAGCCTCTGGCTGTCTGTGTCATAGCGAACTGATTGGCTAGGGTGTTTCTTGATTTGCTCGACTGCAAACACTATTTTTTATATTTGAGTGAATACTTGAGTGAGGCTTTGGAAAACATGAAAACAAGTTAACTAGAACAATGAAGAGATGTAGGTGTTTATTACTCTTTGGTCAGAGGACAAAACAGTGCATGGGTTGGATGGGTCAAACAGGAACAAAAAGGTGATTTGGAACATAGCTGATAAATTTGGATAATTTGTATGGCAAAGATAAATGGGGTAATGCGAAAAAACATAAAAACAAATACATAATAGCTTGAGTGTTTTGCTTAATTGTATGTCATAAACTTAAGCAAAGCCTTTCTCTTAGCAGCACCTGCTTAATGGAAAAGTGTCTTGTACCGTTTTGTGAACTGTGTTCAGTGGAAGAGCACCAAAAGAGATGTAGGCAGGCACAATTTGACATAGTCAGGTACACATGGGTGCAGTGAGACAGAATGAGGTACAGATGGTTATAGTTAAATGCAGTGAGGCACAGAGCGGCACAGGATTCTCACCTGGCGGAGTCATCTCTTAAATTGCAGCCAACTCCAGTGAATTCATGTGCTAAAAATACACTTGTATATCAGAGTGAATGCACTTGATCTCATGTGTTCACCCTCACTCTCCCATTTCTTTTTGTGTAAGAAGAAAATATTACATAAATGTGCATACCTAAGAGAAATAAATCCCTTAAATACTGACCATTCTAGAACTGCCCTCTTCACAAGGAATATGAAAGATAAAGATACCTTGTATAATTGAATATGAAGGATAATTAGGCTTGCTAAATCTACTCTGGAAATGTTAAGTCAAAATGTAGCAAACAGAACTTTTTCAAAGCTAATTGGAAAACCTCGGCCAAAGTGGGTTAAAAACAATGACTCTGTAAGACGTGACAACACTTTTATCTCACTCCACACACTCCGCACATAAATCATAACATGGCACCCAATGAGATCTTACCAGCCAGGAGACCCTGGCACCCTCCCTCCTCCTCTCTGCAGCTACCCACAGGACCAGTCTGTTTGTGGAATAAGTGAGACAGAGAGAAAGCAAGAGTGAGAGAGAGAGTGAGAGAGAGAGAGAGACCCTTCACCACGAGTGTGGGAGAAGGAAGGAGCTGGTAGGTCTCCTGGGTCACAACATATTGTAGCTTTCCAGGCCTAAATCTCCTGCAAACTCTGGATTATCCACCTTCTACTACATGTCCGTCACTGCAAAACCCTACTCACCTGAGGTGTGTCACTTTGAGTGTGGTCTCAGCAAAGAAATAATGCCACCAGTCTGGCTCAGTGTTCATCATTAAAATAAAAAATACAATCTAGTTAGTTCCAGGAAACAGGCTCTGTTTTACAGATGAGCTCTGCTCAGCACCAGTCTTTGCTAATCATTTCTGGGGCACTGACAGGACACAGGCAGCCTCCTGAAACCGACCCAGATTCTGAGCATCGGCCCAGATGTGCTCTGCCAAAACCAAAAGGGGGTCGTTTATAATTAAATTGGGGAAAGTGGTTTTGTGGGGCCTGGAAACTACACAGAGCCGTCCCCACTTTACCACTTATGGGGTGGGTGTCAGGACAAGCTGCACCCCTCAAGCAAACGTGCTTCCCTGCTAAAGACACAAGACAGCTGAAGACACAAGCTCTTCACAGTACTGTGCACAGTGTACTGAGGATATGTGTAAATTCGCACTCTCACTCTGTGGAAAGTCTGCAAAGATTTACTGAGACCATATGTCGGGTTGAACATTCCAGCAAAGATACACTGCGGGGCCATCATGCTGAGCATGTGGTCTTACATATAATTGGAAAACTGTTAAAATACCTTAGCTGCACAGGAAGGCATAGGAAGACTGCCTTTTCATGGAGTCCGCACTCACAGATGGACCTGTAGTGGTCCCCATCTTAAATTGGTGGTGAGTGGTAAAGCTTACACCTGTGGAAGTGGTTATTTACCTTCATCATGTCACACAGCATTCAATGTCACATGGCAGTGTTTGCTTCTTTTTCCCTAGAGTGAAGAGGGGATGGAGGAGTGCAGTCTTCACCTTGAACAATCTAGAGTTGTCTTTCCAGCTGAGTAATTAAGTGCCCAGCTGAAGGCATTGTGTCCTAAACTGGACTGATTTGCCTCTCCTCCTCAGCTTATTGTTATTTAAAGTCGGAGCTGGGAGCCCTTAATATGTTCTCAACCCGACCATCTGTCCATCAGCAGATCACCTATAGCAATGGAAACTGTTTGGTGAGTGCTGGGTGGCAGGGGAAAATGAAACATGTGACCCAAAAACTCCAAGTTCATGTTTTAAAAAGGGCACTGCTGTTATCTTAGAGGTAACTCCTATTCACATAATAAAAATGCTACCACTATGTTGACATTTACTTGTTTAGCAAGGCCTACTGAGTGGGTGCCAAATTCAGATATTTAATTAAAGTAACCCAGGATTTTACTAAAGTAATTCTGTCTAACTTCTTGTTGTCGTTATACCAAGTCCCTTCCTGAAACATAACAGCTGTTCTCAGTCCACACTGTAAAGTCGTTAAAGACAATTAAGCAGCATAAAATGACAGGAACAATTATGGCTGTTTTAAATCCACAAAGAAAATGTGACAGATAAGAATGATGAAGGATGTCTGCTTGAGGTAAATTTCACGTGCTAAGTGGTCATAGCAAAAATTATAATGTAACAGTAAAAGAGCCCCCTGAAGAGGATAGTGACCTTGACCCCAGCAAGCTTTAATATTTGGATCTACTTCCTAGCGTGTGCAATCCTGTTCCTGTTACTTTGCAAAGTTTCTGGTATCAAGAAGCAATCAGATACTCAAACAGGGGAAAAGGGGCTGTACTTTAAATGGTACTCGACACAGGATCTTAAATGGTACGCCGGGAAAACTCAAGTCATGCACTACACTCATAATTGTATACACTTCAAACCTTTGAAGTCTACTGCTCAATTAAAATATTCAAACCCCATTAAAATTACCTGGTGGAGTGTGCAATTATCGCATGTCATGCCAAATAAAATGTGATTACATTTGATGGATGCTAGCAAACATCGCTCTTGGTACTGTGAAGTGTGTCTAGGGGGGGGGGGGGGGGGGGGGGGGGGGGGGGGGGGGGGGGGGGGGGGGGGCGGGGGGGGGGCGGGGGGGGGGGGGGG
>JABJVR010000038.1:4327583-4346606 GCA_025773905.1 Chitala chitala | reverse complement strand
TGTGCCTCTGTACCTGGCCATGTTTCAGCTAGCTGTGCCTCTGTGTCTGGCCATGTTTCAGCTAGCTGTGCCTCTGTGTCTGGCCATGGTTCATCTAGCTGTGCCTCTGTGACTGGCCATGTTTCAGCTAGCTGTGCCTCTGTGACTGGCCATGTTTCAGCTAGCTGTGTCTCTGTGTCTGGCCATGTTTCAGCTAGCTGTGCCTCTGTGACCGGCCATGTTTCAGCTAGCTGTGCCTCTGTATCTGGCAATGTTTCAGCTAGCTGTGTCTCTGTGACTGGCCATGTTTCAGCTAGCTGTGCCTCTGTGACTGGCCATGTTTCAGATAGCTGTGCCTCTGTATCTGGCCATGTTTCAGCTGGCTGTGCCTCTGTGCCTGGCCATGGTTCAGCTTGCTGTGTCTCCACTCTGATCAGCTGTGCTCCAGCAGAGGCTACTGGTGACATTTCAGTGTCTCCGTGGCATATGCTAACAGGCCTGACTGTACATCCTGCTTTGTGTAATTAGCGTGTAATGACACTTTCAAAACACTGCAATCACTGGTCATCTGATTACCATATGAATAAGCTGGCTTCAGTCAGACAAAACCCAGCACTAATCTGTCAAAGGAGACAAGAAAATGGAGCCTTGTTAGCAGAAATAGTCATGGCCTACTTTAAGAGACTAAAAATGAATTGAATGGTAGTTCTCATAAAGACATTAATTAGTTTTTCCAGGTCATTATTGCTAGCAACCACTACAGGTGGGAAACATTGCAGTTCATGTCATGACAGTATAAAGCCTTTTTTTTGGGCAAAGAAATGTAGGAACATGGAACGTTCTTTAGGTGGAACAGGGAGAGGGGCAAATTCCCACACTTTGTGTCTGTCAGAATACTCTCTGTTACTTGGTCCTTAAATGAGGTCACTGGCCTCATCCCGCTTCTGAGACATACACAATTCTATAAATGGTTCTGTGAGGCTCTGTGCAAAGTGATATAAATGATTTTCAGATCTGCAAGATAGGGGTCGTGCCCACTGAATGGCATTATAAGCAATGATGCAATTGGGGGTCTTTACACCAAGAGAAAAGGTTGCTACAGCAACAAGCAACATGTCACCCGCTGTTTAAAAGTACTGTCATGCACGTACATGAAGACAAACTTTGCTATAGTTACAGAGGGTATTTTCTTCGATGGTTTATAATTTTACCTATTTATGCAACCAGACACTTGCTGAAGCTCCCTTGTAAGCAGTTAAATGTGCAGGCCTCCTACTCACTGAGTCTGACTCTTTAGTTACTGCAGCGCCCAGAGAGGGAAGAGGAAGCTCTCGTGTCAGTGTGTGCACCAGGACCAGGGCTCGTTCCTTCAGGGAACAGGCGTAGGACACGAAAGCAATGGCTGTATGGTGCTCTGATTCCTTGATTTAATGGTATCCAGAATCATGTACTTCAGCTGAGAAACCCTGAGACCCCAGCTGCAGGTGCTCACAGGAGATAAGAGGTCTTCTTCTGGGCTTCAGCCACATCAGTTTTTTATAGCCAATAAGGACCTTCTGACAAGGATAACTCATCTGAAAATGTGAACCACTCAGTATGAGAACACTGTGATCAAAATGAGTCATTGTTTTCATGTTGGTATTTTGGCTGTGTTTTACCTACACTGAACTTTATGTTTAAAAGCTTTGAGTATTAGAAAAAACAATTCAAAGGCCTTTCTTAAGAGTAAAATATCAAAGCCCACAGTAACCCATATGTAGGGCCAGTTTTTCAAAGATACATGCTATTTACTAAAATCCTTAATAGAAACCAAGAATCTGGGACTACAGCATTTTATTAACATCTTGAAACAATGGAATTCTCCTGTTACAGACTGGCCATCAACCAACACGCCCACCACACACCTTCATCAGCTAACACATGCCACCTAACAAACAAACACAGATATACACACAAATGTTTGCATTGCTGTCTTTGTGCATATTTCAAAAATGTCTATCTTTGTGCATATTTGAAAAAATTTCTATCATTTCGTCTCAGTACTAAGACTTAAAACTAGAAGTAATGCAGTTATAAAAGCAGGTGATGTTAAAACAATGCGTGTGTGCTGTGGAAAAGGCCCATGGTGTTTTTAAGCCAATTACTGTGTTTGTGGGAATAGATTCTTAAAAAATAATCAAACCTGAACAAAGCCCCAAACACCCACACAGGCTCTTACACACAGTTACAGAGCCATCCTTAAAGCCAAGCGCTGCCTGGTGGGTGACAGATCTAGTTAGACTCAGGGGAGAAAATCAGGTTGCCAAAGTTAAGCATCCCCTGGGTACTAAAGGTAACAGATTGGGCAACAGAGAGGGTAGGTTCCTCCTGAACATCATGCATATGCTTCCCAGATGTAGGCCATAGCAGCAAGGCCAGGTGGGTGAGGCACCCCCTCCCCAAACACTCAGCGCCACTGTACCGCATTTTTTTCATCAGCATCAATCAACCCATGACAGCTTTGGGTTAACACTTAAACACATTTCATCATTGTGCTTTCACTGAAGAGGGCTGCAATCTCATTTGCTCTCTTGGCTCACTTGAACCAAAAGACACCTCCATCTTACTAGGTGTCTAGCAACTGCTACAGTGGATGTTGCCAATGTCCATGCCTAGGGCAGCAAAGGGTGTATAATCATGCTGTGGGAGATGGGGCCCTCTATGATACAACAAGGTATTTTCCAGAAACTTCTGTAGGGCCATAACCCAGGGCTGCTATTGCTCAACAGCACAGCGGCAATATATTGGGACAGAGGAAGATGCAGGGAGCCAGAAAAGGCACACGGCCATTGCTGTATCAGATTAGGCAGCTGGGTTGAGTCTGGAGGAGAGGGAGGTTGCGAGGGAGCAAGGAAGGACATGCAGAGGAGACTGAAAGCACACAAACGTCAGATGGCTTTTTAGTCCGGTGGGGGTCAGCAGGGGGGGAGGTTAACAGTCCAGCCTCCTACTGGCACCACAGCTACAGGGATGGGTCATGCTCACACTGTCTCCAGTGACCGTATTAACAGTCTGTTTCAGTTTCTCCAGTCAGTGGGTGACTCCAGCATGTGGAAAAATTTTACCCTCAGACACTGACTAGGGCCAGTTTAGAAGGTTTGTATATTGTTTTTTTCACTTATTCCTGAGTATATTTTTAAACACAACTTTACTTGGTGTGAAGCACCGTGTATTGCATTCACACTTCACTTTTGTCGTGACCAGGAAGGTACAGAAACAGGTGTGGGCATTTTGGATACAAAAGCAGGCTCCTACTTCGAAAAGTATGAATCCTTTGAGAGGATGGCCAGTGCTTTAACGTCTGTGCATCTTCTCGTATTGTGTTTGGGCAATAAGACATACATCTCCCTTGACTGGCACCCTTGTTTGGTATTTTGCAGTCAAGGGATGGACCCCACACATTATCCCAGGAAGACAAAGATACCTTGAGCTGAGGCTTAGCCTGCTGCCAGAGATAGAGACAAAATAATATGATCTTCTTAGACACATAGACACTCATTTTTAGTCATACACATCAAATGTAATTTATATGTAATAAACAGCATTATATTGGTAATAGTGGGATGCTAGCTTCAGCATAAACACTATTTAAAAACAAAGTCTTTTCCTCCTCCATCTGCTCTGTATTTTATTTTTTGCTCTAAACTCCTAAGAGGAATGCATTACTCCAGCATCATCTGCCTGTTTGCCTGCTGTTGGTTTTGCAAACCTGTTCCTCTTCTCCGTGCCTGATGGGACTCATCACAGTACTTTGGCATGGTTATTGGGGCATAGGGTGATAATATGAGGAGCTCCTTATTTAGGGATGTGGAATACAGGTTAAAGTGAAACAAGTGACTGAACTAATGGATCCTCCGTATACCTGGTGCCAGCCTGCCCCCTCATCACCTCCTCTGAAGGACATAGTGTGGCCTAAAAATACACCACCTTCAAAATGAGGCGGAGGTATTTTTGTGCTCTGCAGCTGCACTGAACCAGAAGAGCTGTCCCAGTGGCTCACCACATCCAAGATGGGACTCAGGGCTGTTCTGCTTCCTCAGGAGAGAAGGGGGTGGTTGGTTTAGAATGGTTGTTCTGGCTGAAGAATCCTCCACCCTACAGGGCAGGATATGCTATGCATGCACCTGTAGCAACCTATTCACAGCTAACAGGGAGCAGCACAAAGCTATTTGTAAGCACATAGTCAATATAATGGGCAATCAGTCACTTGTGTTGTCATATAATCCCCATTAAACATTCTGTACAGAAATTAAAGTTTTCAAGGTAGTTTCTCAGATACTGTCACATTGAGTTAAGGTTTTTTAATGTAGTCAAGTTTTAAAAATGTCAAATGATAATGTAGTCAAGTTTTAAAAATATTTGTTGAAATACTGGTACCAAAAATATATCAGCTTGGTCTTCAGTAGATGTGGGATAAACTACAGTTCCCACATTCCACTGCAAAAAAGAACGCAAGGCCAAGGACACTGTGTACTAACATACTGTTACCTACAAACTGGCAGAGAATGCATAATAGCAAGCGATTAATAGCCATGAAGTACTCTTACTTCTTCCATCTTTTTTTCATGCTGTCTGCTTTTCTACAGCCAAAGAATGTGTGGGACAGAGAAGGTCTGCAGAAGAAGTAAAGCTGAAAAAATCAGTTTGCAACAGGCATCACTTCCCTTTGCACTAGGTGGTGTGGGCTGCTACATGAAAGCTGAAGTGAAGACGTTTCACATAGCCACCCTGGCAGGATATTGTTAAGCCTCCTGAGGGACTCTGGGCCACACAATAGGACCTTTAATGCTGCAGGAATTATATTCATTATTTAGTTGTTTAAATGGACTGTTGAGTAAAAGGTTGGTGCTTCAAGGCCCAGGAAGAACTCTGCTTCTGTAATCCACAGAAACAAAGAAACATAGCAAATGTGCATCACCGGTGTCTGCTAAACAGATTAACAATAAATAAATTATAAGGAGAGCTGCTCATATTGACACTGCACTGCCTGCTCCAGGGATATCAGATAGTTTATGTGTAACTGCTTTCTGTTC
This sequence comes from Chitala chitala, assembly GCA_025773905.1. Lineage (NCBI taxonomy): Eukaryota > Metazoa > Chordata > Actinopteri > Osteoglossiformes > Notopteridae > Chitala > Chitala chitala. Next base: position 4,341,555 of record JABJVR010000038.1, on the reverse strand, counting down.
TGCCTTTCTGCCAAGACCTAGGGTTTAAAAGCTCAGTTTGTCTCTTACACCAGTGTATTGAAATGCTGGCTTCATCCACAGCAGGGAATTTTATTTTCCTCCTTCTTGTGAAGACAACTAAAGAAACGGGTTTTATAAATGGCCCTGAGTGATTTTGGGAGATTTTTACTATTGGCTAAAATGGGAGCATTGCCCCAACCCTTATGGTACTGGTCAATCAATTAGAAACTTCAGCAGTTCTGGCTGACGGTGTTTGAAAGTATGCCTTATGATATGAAGGTGGGCATGGGAATGGATATACTGTAAATCAATTCTGCCTTAGCAAAACTGAGAAGTACTAGGACCTGTTCTACTGATGAGAACTTTGTCAACAAAGGGAGAATACGGTATAATTGTTCACACATCGGGTCTTTGTCATGACTGTCATGTCTCTGTAATAACAGTCATATCTTTGTCATGAGAATTTATAATGAAAGAGGTGTCTTTATTATGCTACGCATTGGTATCTCAGTACTGAAGGGATATACCACAGTGTCCATACCAACTGGCACAATCATACCATACTGCACCATGCTGGCAGAGAATGGCGGTGCACACAGTAAGGTACGACTCTCTCCGCTGAGCAGGTACACTTTGGAAAAAAAGGCGTTGCTTAATTTGTTGATGACTATTTATGTCTACAGCTCGAGTTGTAACAATAACAAACAGCAATACAGCTATTCGCAATAGCTTTTCAACGTGGAGGAGTTTGTAGTCTAATTTCCATTTCTGTTGATCATTTATATAATGTTATATGTCTATTTCAGCATTGTTTTGCTGTAAAATGATATATAGCCCACCTTGTTTTGCCATATGGAACAACCCCATGTCTGTAATTTAGCAGATATGTCCTAAAACATCGTTTCGTTCCTGACTGACCCTTCCAAGTCATGTTGTATTTTCTCCTAAGATCAAACAGCTGCACCTTTTCATTCTGCCAGTTGTAGTGTTATGTATTAAAAACTACTTCCAAGATATATAGGAATTCTATGGCCTTTAATAAAGTAAAAGCATGACATCAACAGTTAACCAATTCAGTGTCACCAACCGCTCTCCTTCATTCCTCATAGTCTAGCGGACACCAAATATTCCTATGCACTCCTAAACTATCGGTTTTGCGTGTTTTCCATCTTGAATTAAAGTTCAAACATAACCAGAAAACTACACCAACTTCACTCAGTTAAACATGTGGTTGCAACTCCTTAACCAATCACATCACTGTGATGTAGTCAGAAACAGCTGAGGGTGGACTGCCTTAGTCTCACTCCTGAGGAGAACTAATCTGACACAGTACAACATAAGTAACAGAGGAAAAGCGCTTCAGCATGGTATGGTACAGTACAGTATAGTACAGTATGAATGTGCCAGTGGAAAAGTGTCAAAAGAGGTGTTCTCTCCTCAGGCATGCATGCACAGGTCAGAAGGTGCTGTGATACCTGAGGCCCAGGTGATAGGAGCTCAATGAGCCTGACTGCAGGAGCATGGAGTTTCATAAAAAAAGTACAACTTGATGCTGGAGAGACTCATGGTCTCAGTACTTAAATAGGAGCAAGGACGCCACAGGGGTGTGGTACCTTAGCAACAGGGCTGCCTCACTGGTTCCGTAAATCATAAAAGCACAAAGTAGACTTTCAGGAAACAAACCTTTAACAAACACCTTTACACCATACCATTACAAATGTCACCATGACTGCCTTCCAGAAAGCTATTCCAAGCTGCACTGTTTTCCTCAGCTAAAGTTTTGTTTTTGTGTTCTGTTTTCTCTGCCCAGAGCAACACGTCATCCTAACGTTTTGCCTGTCATGCGTTCCATTGCTTTAGCCCTCAAATGTCTCTTCCTCTGTTCTTTTTCCACTGTCCTGTTTGGGGTGACTCAGGGACTGGAGTTCTACAGACTTGAGGATAACTGCCTAGTGCAATTTTAGTTGGCCTGCCATGCTTTCCATGGTGTCAAGCATGCCAGTGTTTTTATCCAGCACATCTTACAGTGTGGCTGGAAAGGTGTGTTATGAGACTTCAGTACTATTCAATCATTACACCAGTATCCAGAGAAATGAGTTAGGGGCATGTAGTTCTGTGTTGGTGCCAAGGCTTTACCTCATTGGTCCTGTTTTGCTCATTGTCAAAGAGCTGGACTTGAGTATTTAAGGGGCACTAGATTAGCGTTTCTAAACAGACACCTGAGCTGGTTACATTACAAAACCACATAAATCACAAAAAATACACACAAGTCAAGATGGATTTGAACCTTTCAAATCTATGGCGTTCAGACTGTGATGTGGTGTCAGTTATCAACAGGTTAAATCCACTTCCAGCTGACTGTTCTGCTGGATCACATTAGGTTAAAACAGTAATTGACAGCACACAGTAATCCCTCCCACTGTGGATTTCACTGTCCTGTGTCCTATCAGTCATGTGCATATACATTTAAAGCAAACAGTTCATGAAACATGTAATATATTCTCTTGGTATGTCACTGAAACTGCTAAGACAAAACACTTTGATGTCTAATACTATTTAATCATCAACTGCAACTGTGATCACATCCAAGATGTATATCATGCATGCAGCAATTCTGGATTCAGACTCAGCCTTAATTATGCCAGGCAGGGGAACTACACAGAGTGATGAGGAAGGAAGTAAAGGCACAGTCATCTGTGTGCCAGATGTTCTCAGGCACCTGCTTAAGAATGGTTTTCCATATGGGAAGTAGGAAGCACAGGGTTTTGACAAGTTCAAAGCCTGGTGTAGAGTGCCATCAGACAGACCTGATTTCAGTTCCAGTGCTGCTGAGACCTGATGATTAAAGTCAGAAATTTGGCAGAAATTTTACAGAATACTTATTAGACACTAAAATCCATGGGGAAAACATGGTAGAGAAATCAGAGCATGTCTGCAGGCATAGTCTTCCATAGAACATACAGCTGTGTACACAGTAACAGGTGAACTGAAGGAGTCATGATCCTAGCCTGCAACTGATCTTAGAACACCACATCTCACCCACAATGCTTTGCACAAGAAACAACAGGATGTGCTGGCTCTGTCAAGACCTCCCCGGAGTGCCCCGGGAAGTAGGGATTCTTTTCTATTGTTCTTTTTTAGTTGCTTAATCTGATCTAACAGCTGCTTCCGTTTGACCTCTGTACGTCTTCTATTATTACTGATCACACAATTTATATTCAAAGCATCAGACTGCACAGTGGACAGCCACATAAGGCATTTTGCCTCTTGAAACAGCTGCATATTAAAATATCTAATCGTTTTTTCAAAGGTACAATAGCTAAACTTATAATTAATCAATCCATTCATTTTCTCACAGATAAATGCATACCCTGCACCTACTATTAAGCTTTTGGGGCTTTTGCACACAACGATGTAAAAAAATTATCATGTATAATACTGCATATTTTTAGTAAAGCATTTCAACTTGAGTTCTGTATTCAAGGGTACAACTGCAAATTCGTGTACTGTGACCCTATGTCTCTGTGTCACTGTGCCAGCTGCTCTCTTCCACTCTTCTTTGTGTCCCCATCCTTTATTCTCTTCCTCTCTGGTGGGACCATGGGGCACATGAAGGGCCATTTCTTGTGGAGGCCGCAGATACCACCCATGTCATCATCCAGTACACATCGCTTACCACGGCCTTGCCCACCACCCCCACCTTGCTCCTAATAATGCAGGAGGTGATGAACAGGAAGTTTATTTTAGCCACTTCTGTTTATGTGGTGAGGGGGGCACAGGCAGCAGAATGGTAAACAGTCAAGCGCGAACATCATACCAGTGAGTACGGCAGTTCTTCCCTTCCATCAAACAGAACACCAAAGCTGCTGGCCTGTTCCTCAGAGAGATGCACGGAGGCTGACAGGGGACTGACACATACAGACACTTTTTATTTTTGTGGATGACAGCTCATCTTTTCTGACTGAGTTCTATTTCCAACAGTATTAATCCATCATGTTCAAACAGAGTAATAAAAGGCCTCATGACAGCCTCATGACAGCAGGCTTTCAGTGGGCCTGTATCATCTTCCTGTTTCCTTTCCTACAATTTCAAATACCAACCAATGGGAGAAAGGAGCCTGAATCCAGAACAGAGATACTGGCCAATAGTAAGTCTATATATACATTGAAAAGCCAAAACTATTACTACTGCATGTGACTGATGGCAATGAAAGTTGTCAGTTTCAGATCCAAGCACAAATATTTGAGGTCTACAATAACTGGGTTGTATGTGAATTGAATGTACCCATTTAGACATGCATGTAATGCAACATTAAAATACACATTAAAATGTGTGTTGTCAACAGGTATACAGCGGTGTGAGATTGGGCAGAAAACTGGAACTGATTACCAGGCTCCAAAGTCTTTACAGAGGGTGATAGGGGGCCTTCAAAGGGTATGTATGTACCAGGCACAGATGTTCATGCTATGCACCTACATGGTATATAACCAAGTAAAATGACTCAGCAGCTTTTACCATATACCTTGTAAACTACTACACCAATTGTTCTCTTTTCTTAAGGCTGCAAGTATTATAAATTTGCATCACGGCTGTATTTGATACACTGTTGATATTTAGTATGTCAGTAGTGCATGAATTTAGTGTATGAGAAAGTCACTGTAATAAACACTTCTGCCTTTTAGCTACAAGTGTCATCTTATTAATGATTCAGTAGTCTGAACCATTTAACAATTAGTTTGCTTAGTATGTTTATTCATTCAGAGTCACTGGATTTATATAGGTAAATATTTCCTATAAAATGTACATGAGGGGACTAGATCTTGCAACCATGTACCTACTGGTGAATTCCCTTTGGCAGCAAGACCCTTACAAATTGGTTGACAACACAGTCACTACAGGATTCACTAACAGCCACAAGATGGGAAAAAACATGACCAGCAGCCAGTAGCAGATAGGGGCAGACATTGACCCTGGCTTCACCCTCAGTGCTACCCATCTCAAATGGGTTACCATAACCTTGGCAGACAGGATAAAGTGGACGGCCTTTTGGGAGGGTACTGTATTTTAAATAGGAAACAGTATCTGTCGGCTGACTTTCATCACCTTCATTAATGAAACTTCTCAGCAGCAGTGTGTGGACTCCCAGTAGGACCTGTGGTCTGCAGTGTAAACACACACACGTAAAGTGCACTGTTGTCACGTCACTGGCACATTTTCCACAAGCCTGCCTTATTTGTTTCGGAATTGTGCTTTCATTAGAAACCAACACACACTGTTACAAAGCCTGCTTGTTTGGTGAAAAACAAAGTTCAAATTAATTGTCTGACACCGCTGTCTGCAGTTTGGAAGGTTGCCTACCTACATATCAGTATTTCAGCCTTTAGCTTTAAAAGTGTAGCTGATGGCATCCTGTGTTGGAAAGACAAACTTAGGAGCCATAGCCGACCAACTGTGACTCTGAATAATGTGTAATTACTAATCAACAATGCTACATGGGAAATGTCTAGAATCTGCCCTCCCCATGAGTTCAGAGACCGAATCAATAGGTTTCAATTTTCACTCACAGAATGGTTCAGTAACATCCCAGCCACAGCCAAGAGATGTGCACAGGCACAGAACAGGGACTTAATGTAATGGTGTACAGCTACCAGCTATGGGTGCACGTGCCCCCTGTCGTAGGCTGGCTTTTATAGCACAGCTCTGCACTGTCAGACAGGAGCATGTGCTCTGAAACTGTGGTGATACGAGGGTTTGTTTGAGTTTGTAGAACTGTGGAGACAACGTCTGACTGCAGCCCTCACTGTAAAGGCAGGATCCACCTTGTCTCTTTGCGAATGTTGAGCGCTTGTATACTTGCAGTGAGATGAATGTCCATTACTGAGTGTTATTCGATAGCATTCCTGTGTATGAGAACAGGCATGCCGTTAAAGAAAGGGGTGTACAGAAGAAGAGGCACCTCCTACACAGGTCTAGTACATACCCTCTGGTTTTTACAGTCACTGACAGAAACGTAAGGGTGATGCTTAGTGTGGCAAGATGAAACTTTGTCTGGCTGCCAAACAGGTTGGGTCTATTCATTTCGTCCTATATTCTTTATCAGTTATCTCACTTGAAGATGCGTTATGAATCCCAGAGGAAGGCGCACAGTAGACCTTGGCCTAATTGAGAAGCAGTCACTTCACAAGTCTCTATTGCTAACAGCTGTCCCCTCTCCTTATGTAATATGGATTATTAAGAAAAAAGTCACAACATTTGCTTGTAATATTTAAATCAACCAGATATGGAAAAAAAGACAGCAATGTTTTGTTTTTTTTTTTGGTCACAATGTTGTCCCCCCAAAACAAATGTTTTGTACACGTTTTTGAAATCAATACATATATGTTTTACTAGAAACTACGCAAAGGTATTAATGTTACTTAGCAGCTTTAAAAGCAATCATAAACATTATGCCAAAGGGAATGGCACGAATAACCTACTTTTATACCCTAGTATGAAATCACGTGCCTCCGAAGAGGAGGGTCAAAACGCTCAAACGCTTAACATGATTGTTTTATTAGAACGCATATGTATGCTGTGAAAAGCCAGGACGGAGACCCATCTAACCACTGACTCCGTAAATGATAAAGAAACGCGTCACACCATGTCATAGTCTTGTGTCTGGGACTTGCCACAGACGTGCAGCGCGCGCCTCACGGACCTTCTAGCATGAGAATTAAGTCCCTGTAGCAGACGTTTCTACAAATATTTCCATTGAACGTATTGTTGTCTTTTAATCCCTTGAATGTCAGCGCAAATTGATAATAATAATAATAATAATAATAATAATAATAATAACAACAACAACAACAACAACAACAATAATAATAAATTTGTAAGACTACGAACAACGTTTCAAGCACAGATGTGTAATACACATCTATTCATGCAGTAGGAGTGGGTTGGCACTTGATGTAGTATTCCACCTACGATTGGCTAAACATACGTGTCCTAAACCAATCGTACCCTAACGCAATTTCTCTAAAACTACTGCTTTTTCAGTAGTTTACCAATACTCTGTCCGTCATAATAAATACAGTATTTATATTCGCGGAAGCGCGAGCTTTAATATTAACCCAAAGACAGGTAAATGTCGTTTTCTCTTCCTACCGAAATGCCGTATAAAAGCCTTTCATCGACAGGTTGTTCAGTGCGTCAAGTATGGGCTTGTGATCAGTTGTATACGAAATTAAAGCAACTTGCCTCCAAATAATAATAATAATAATAATAATAATAATAATAGGTTTACTGTCACCTACTTCCTTTCCCCGGTTTTGGCCTTTGTAAGAGCTTCTGCACCGTAATTAAATCTTCTGTCTTGACCGCTTGCAACAATTCCTGATCTTTCCCCATTTTGCGCCGTGGACTTGTTTTGCGCTCAAAGCATCCTCCGTGTGTAGTTTTTTTGTGTGTAGCCCAGCAGCGTCCCGCGAACCCTCCCTACAGCTACGAGGCTGCAAAGTGCATAAGGGACGGTTATGAGCCTTGGGTTAAAAAATGACGGCTCAGTTCTCAGGCAGGTGTATTTCGGGGTGTGAAGACAATGCAATGAAACAATATTCCAGATCTGCAAAAATGAAGAAAAAATTTAAAAATAAAACAAGTCAGGGCCCGATTTCACTGCAGATCCCCAGCGGCGCATATGTAATACACTGAGCGGTTATAAGGTTCCGGACAATCTTGTTTTCCATTATGCATTTTTTTTGAGTAGGCAGTACGATCGATAACGGTAGAAATGTTGTTAGCCGGTATAAATAAATATACGAAACCTACACGAACTGAGTCCCTATAAGGCTTCGGGATGCCGTTCTGTGTCAAAAAATAAATAAATAAATAAAATAAACAATAAACCAAAGGTTTTAAAATTACGAAAAAAAACAGAGAAATATTCAGTCTGACAAACGAGGGATGGATGCTGTTAGGGCGCTTACGGTACCGGTGTCGGATAAACACAAGAAAGCAACGTTGCCATCATTGCCTTCTCTCAATCCAAACATCGGTCCGCTCCCACGACTGTCTGCGTTGCTGAGCGAAGCTCCATACTGTGAGAATTACGCCAGCCGTAGGAGGCTGGCGGAGACTGCAATGTTAAATGGCTGTGCTGCATCCAGAAGGCGGATCCGCGACGCTGAACTACTCCTCCTCCTCTCCGCAGACCTGAGAGCTGAGGCGGCCAGCGCGCACAAGGATGCAGCAGTGTGCGGCGCGCCGGCGAGCCATCATCTTTGAAACGCAACTCCTATCGACACAGCGACGAAACGACCACAGGGCATTTACAAATTGATAATACGCTCTAAGAATACTAAAATTAAACGTCGCAGTAACTGAACTTAATTAAACAATATATTTTCTTATCTTAACGCGATGTTGTAGCACCAGGATTCACATTGTGTTATTTTTCAATTAATTCACTTGTAAAAACATTCGATCAAACTTTAAAATACCGCCACGGATTTCCCGTTTCATTCGGTTTATTTTTAATTGTTTGATTTTACACGTTGCCTTTGATAAAGCAAAAACATAACACAGTGTTAAAAATACTTTTTAGAAAGGGGAGGCTGTAAAATATTATGACAGTGTGACGAAAAACTTATGGAATGAAAAGCACACGGTTAGTTCCAGCTTTTAATCATGTAGTGTTTATTCAAAACAAAGAAATATGTGGAAGGGTTTTTAGCTAACTTGTCAAATCAGGTGTGTCGTTTATTTTAAACTGCACACGTATAGTATGCGGTTAAGTTGTGGGAGTCCAGTTTATTGGAAACAAGTTTCGTTGCTGGTTTGGTTTCCATAGCAACAAGAAACGTTTTTGAGTTTAGAATGTACAGCGTTGTTCGGCTCTATAGTGGTCTGGTATGAGAGGTGCAACTGTGTGTGTGTGTGTGCGTGTGTGTGTGTGTGTGTGTGTGTGTGTGTTGGTGAATTTTTTAACAAAAACCCATTTTCAGTGAATGTCTTCCCAAGTTTCAGCATGTTCACAGTCAGTGGTCATGACATTACAAGAGTGTACCATTTCCTCTTGGAAGGCTGTTAAATCCCCCTGGTATATTACAATTTTTATTCCTTCAGGCTGACTACCTGACTGGATCTCTATACCACTCATTGATAACTCTCATTGGACGCCATACTCATCATATCATCTTAATACAAAATGTGATCAGCTAAAGATGGGTATGATTAGTCTCTGTATAGAGGGGAAAGTCTTGTACAGGGGCTCTTTTCTAACCAGATCTTCTCTCATAGTCTGTGCAATAATAGTCCTTACGCATTAAAGCTTAGCTGTCTATATTTTTCCAAGGGCTGCTGCTGAGGGTTGCTCATTCAAGCCTCCAAATGGTAGAAAAAGTGAAGGCAGATTTAGGCAGAGTAGATAAAATTAACACTACTCCCACCAAATTTGAACTCTTGTCACACTGCTGTTTGCAATAAAAGCTTCAGCTCTTACTGAAAAAGCTTCTAGCTCTTACTCTTATAAAAACCAGAATGAGGCTTCATTGAGTACTATGCGCAAAATTCAGGGCCTTGATATTTTTAGTAAAGGAAAGGATTAAGTTTAGCTTCTTTATTCTGCTGTATACTTAATGTCCCAAATACCATCCATGTTTGTCTGAGGTTGACTAGGTCAGTAAACGTTCAGGTGAATAATGTAATTAGAAATATTTACTCCTCATATTCACACAGTCTTGACATAAAATTTAAATCACCACAAAATTTAATTCTTGCAAAACGTTGTGTTTATGAATACTATCTTATCAAATAGTTTTTCACTCCATGCTTATTGTTTGAAAATCAGTCTGCCTTCTACATAGTAAGATAGTAACAGACACCATGCCTCAAGAGCTTTGGAGAAAAGTATGGCTTCAGGTGAAGCAACAGTAAGACAAGCTTAAGTACCGTAGGTGGGGGCGGGCTTTTTGTTTAACGTCTTTGTGCTGTTTTACTTAGAAAAGATATATGGACTTACTAAGCACACAGCGAAGTTATGCAAAGAAAGTCCAGTCTCAGCGAAAGTTCTTCCTTCGTTTGCAGCCTTTACATTGTCAGTACTTTGTCCTGTGTCATGCTCTCCTGCATGATACTGTGTCCTCAGAAACTTTTTCTGAGCTCTTCAGCGCTGACAAGGCTCTAGAACAAATAAACACTGTTTCCAGTCATCAACTCTTGGTATGGATCAAATCAATTCAAACTGTGACCTTAAACAGGGCAGGTACATTACATCCATAGCTGGCACAGGTACTCCATCAATTGTCCCCACAGAAGCTGAGAGAATTCCAGCTGCAGTTCATCAAGGCTTTTTAAGGATAAGCTTCACTAGCAGCTGACAGTTGTCCAGCAAGGAGTAGCCAAGTCCTGTAATTAGTTGCCCTGGATCTCATTATATGTGTTCTAAGGTTAAACTTCTTATAAGCGTGTGATTCTTTAGGATTATATGCCTCCTTTAGGATTTTGAAAAATGAAATACCACTGAAAGATTATTAACTCTTTGTGTTTTATCTAAAGATAGACATGTTAGACTTTCAAAAAATTACAATATCAGTCTTGGTCGGTTAATTCATCATACCTACATGCAACCTGACATCAAATAAGAGTCACACAATGCCCAAAATATTATGGACAAGTGCATAAGTTTCTTTTTAGATTTATATGGATGGAAATATTTTTTACGAATTTTTTTTTTTTTGTTTTCCCTCCTCGATTAAGCAACTACAGCTAATTGATACACAGATTTTAAAATTCTGTAACGACATGGTCTTGAACACGTTAACAGCTAGCTTGGCGCCCCTTACCGTAAGTATCTCACCACATGGCAACAGACAGTGCTACGCCGTGGTCTTCAAAGCACTGAACTCAAACAGTTTAGTTTTCTGTTGGTTGGTTAACGTCACCGAAACGTTAATTTATAAAATATATATTGTGTTACTATTTGAATTATTCCTGTGTTCGTAACATACATGTTTGTGATTTGAATGGAAAAATAACGTTACATTATTTAGTTTATGTCTAATGATAGCTAGGACAGCTAAGATAAGGATGAGCTGACGAGGTATAAAATACTTTGTATTGGTAATTTTTTAGTTTTACGGTGTAAAATAATTAGCTCTGCCATAATTAGTTTTTATGACTAACTACTTTAGCTTAATTTGCCGATAACTACTGAAAAATGTCAGCTCATATGGTTAATTTTCCATGGTGACATTCATGTGGTAGACTAATAAAAGCAGTCTATTAGATAGCATTCATAATTTTTAAATACGGTGATATTTCAGTGTGATTTCATTGTTGTGTGATGAAAATACAGATACATGTTATACTAAAAAAGATGTGGGCTGGTCTTGTAAAAAAGTTGAACTGAAATATCGTCTTTCCACAGAGATCAACAGGCCCCTGAGGGACACACACACACTTTGCTTGTAACTTTGTTGACTGAAAAGTGAAATAATTACAACTTTCATATGAAACGTTTCTTGTGATATTTGACAGCTCTAAGAGCAGAGGGGTCAGTATCGATCAAAATGTAACATGTTGATAACTATCATAAGCAGTAACACTGAAAATATCTCAGTTTGTTTGTATGTGTGTTAGGGAGGGAGAAATCTCTTCCTCAGATTAACTGGAACTACATTAGAGCAAGTTTTAAGATAGTGGCTACTTTTGTGGCATGCTACTGATGTTTTGTGGTCCAGTATTCAACAGTAACAAACAAAAATTTTCACAATACATTCTACAGATCATCATATATGACTAGTCTCAGTTACATAGTTATACACACTTGAATATATTTGTCCACAGTCATACAGTTTGGACCCATTTAGAATAAATAACTTGGCTTTTGGAGCACATTACAAATAATGAGTCAAGGAGTCCGTATTCTACATTATATAGTTAAATATTTTAATGATCAAGATGGCACATTGTTTCGAAAAGTGCTATATAAAAATAATGGTGGCATGGTGGCCTTGCCCCTCCAGGCCTGGGGTTTGATTCCTGCCTTGGGTCTGTGTGTGTGGATTTTGCATGTTCTACCTGTGCTTGGTGGGTTTTCTCCAGTTTCCTCCCACAGTCCAAAGACATGCAGGTTAGGTTGATTGATGTGTTCCAAATTTCCCGTAGTGGGTTGGTGCCCCGCCCTGGGTGTTCCCTGCCCTGTGCCCTATGTGTCCTGGGATGGGCTCCAGGCGTGCCCACGACCCTTAACAGGATGAAGCAGTATAGAAGATGACTGACTAAAAGTTTCATAATTTGGGTTGAAGACTTGAGTTCCTCATTTAGGGAACATATCAAATCCAGGAACGATCACCTTTCTTGAAGCTGCTACTACTGTTTTCTGGTTGTACAGGTGGTAACTTCCAGCATTTTGCAAAAGATAAGAGGATTATCCCAGTTATTAATTAAAAATGACAATTTTAAGTCACCAACCTTGTAGTCTTTTCACTACCTGTTAGAAAAAAATTCCCTACTTTCCCCAGCGGGCGGTCTTTGTCTCGTTCAAGCTCAGGTCATCTACAAGAGGCATGGGATCTTGAGGGTCCTGCGTAAGTACCTTAGCTGTTTCTAGGACTGCACTCTTCTGGGTAGAGATCTCAGATGTTGTTCCTGGGATCTGATGGAGCCACTCTTCAAGTCTGGGGGTCACAGCCATTACCATGGGGACCACTGATACCTTCATCTTTTCTAGCTCTTCTTTCAGCCCTTGGTATTTCTAAAGCTTCTCGTGTTCTTTCTTTCTGATGTTGCTATCACTTGCAATTGCTACATCTATCACTATGGCCTTGTTCTCCTGTTTGTCCACCACTACTATGTTCAGTTGGTTAGCCACTACCAGTTTGTCAGTCTGTATCTGGAAGTCCCAGAGGATCTTAGCCTGGTCGTTCTCAAACACCTTCGGGGGTGTTTCCCATTTTGACATTGGGATGTCCAGCCCATACTAAGTACAGATGTTTTTGTATACTATGTTGGCCACTTGGTTGTGGTGTTCCATGTACGCCTGCTAGCATCTGACATCCAGCAGTAACCAGCAGGGTATCTAATGACCGGCAGGGTACAGGTGTTGATAGTCCGGACCATTTTCTTCCCATTCAGCTGACTTCCTGTCACGCCCTACGCTGTTATTCCACCTCATGTCCCCTAGGTGTCACCCCTCCTTGTGTTTCATGCCAGTGATTGAATGTAATTGTTATTAGTGTCTCCTGTCTGTGTCTCGTGTACCTGAGTCCTATTTAAGTTCCCTTCATGTCTGAGTTTTGGTTGTTCTAGGTGTAACACTGTGGTAATTGTAAACTTTCTGTAGCGCTGACCCTTTTGTTTTTAACCTAGCATTGTTTCCCCTGTTCTCTCTAGTTTGGGTTGGTTCTTCCTATGGTTTGTGATCTAGCCTTTGTGACCCCTTTATCCCTATGTTTGTACCCTGTTTCACCCCACATTAAAGCCTCCCTTTTTGCACATTCGACCTCGCCTCTCTTGGCTGATTGGCACAATTGTTACACTTCCCAGGACTTGCCTTACTTTTTGTAGATATCTGGCAATTGCAGCTCTCTCTTAGGCCTCTTCATATATATAATAATTTATAGGTAGTGAATAGACTACAAGGTTTGTGACTTCAAATAGTAATTTTTAATTAATTATGAATGAGCATGCAAACAGGAGCCACCGATAAAATTTGGAACTGTGCAATAAAAAATACAGGTGCACATAATAGTACTTTTTAATTCTAGAATTTGTTGTGTTCTTGCCTATATTGTTCAACAATTTTTTTGCAAACTATTAAAGAGGTTTGGGACACGCAAAAAAAAAAACGGCCAGCAGTGAGGGTGTTTTTTTTTTTTTTTTTTTTTTTAAATTAAAAAAATTCTGTGGCCATCCGGTGGTGGATTGTGGAAATTAAAGTTACAGAAAATTAAAAAATATAAAAAAAAAAGGAAATTTTTATTTTAAAATA
>JABJVR010000038.1:4314041-4326487 GCA_025773905.1 Chitala chitala | reverse complement strand
AGAGAGAGAGAGAGAGAGAGAGAGAGAGAGAGAGAGAGAGAGAGAGAGTGTGTGAAAAGAGCCATTATTTGTGCCCTTAATACCTCTTAAGGGAATAAGGTTATTGTGCATTCGTGGGTACTGTTCAGGTTTAGTAAGGTTGCTGGTACTGTACTGTGGGTTATATTTACAGTTCACAGATTATAGCTGGGGTTGGCTCGATGGACAGCGCTGTGGCTTGGTGGGCAGCGCACTTGGTTAGGTTTACATGTGCCCTTATGAACATATGGGTATTTTCCAGGTTTTATGCTTTCATCCCCATAGCCATAGCTCAGATGATATAGTCAGTCTAAACGGCCCTTAGTTTTCTGAGTGCCCTGCCGCAGTGCGTACCCTGCCCGGTGTCCTGCCTGGTGCCCTGCCGCAGTGCGTACCCTGCCCAGTGCCCTGCCGCAGTGCGTACCCTGGCCGGTGCCCTGCCCGGTGCCCTGCCGCCGTGCGTATCATTATCACTTGCTGCAGTGTAAGCTGACTTATGCCCAGTCTCATGCCTTGTGCTGTCTGGGATGAGATCCAAGTACCATGTGTCTCTGATCAAAATAAGCAATGGTTGGAAAATGATTGAATGAATTAATTTAGAGCTGTTGGTTTGGACTCTGCAGTAGTAGTTTGAATGAAATTGTTAGACACAAGAACTGAACTGCTTTCTGATAAAATCTGAGACTGGAAGTTACAGTCTCGTAGGATAAGTAATAAATGGTGAGCTATTAATGATGGGTATTGCAGCTACAATTTGTACGTATTTTCACTTTGAAATGAATGTCTGACACTTGAACTTGTTTTCCCAAAGGGTGGCCTTGGCTGCCTGCTCAGCACAGTCTCACATATTTCAGAACCACTTGTTCACTTCATTTTGCCTTGGCTAGGCCATGAACAACAACATATCACACTATTCCATCTGATGGGGGATGAGATGATGCACAAAATGGAAAATCACCATGCCAAGCTCTACATCCTCACATTAGTCCTGTTCAAAGAAAATTTCAGACAAATTAAAAAATGCTGCAGCTCAGATTGCCTGTTTAGTGGCTTTGATGAATCACGACACCTTTCACCATCATCATTTGGAGGGATCAGTTTTCCAGCTTTAAACCTATGGAGTAAAATCCCTTAACAAGTGGACAGGGGACATACGAGCCTGTCAGCTGCACAAAGACCATCAACGAAACAATGAAGAAGGAGAAAAAGAGACAAAGACCGAAAATTAAAATGCCAAATGTTGTATTGTAGCTTGACAAGAAAAACCTTGTGGTAATTCTGTTTTGAGGACGATGGTGTTAGATATATTATTTAATTTGCCATAACTATTTGGAAAACTCTTACACAAGCGCGCGCGCACACACAAGCACACGCGCCCCACAATTAACTGAAGCTTTTAGTTAACTTGAGGTTTCCTTGCACAGAAACATAGCATTTTCTGTAGCTAGGCAATGACTGAACACACTTCTTATCCCAAAGGAATTTATGCCACTGATGGATGGCAATTAAAGTAAGTGACTGGCATTAAAATGACAATTCTGAGTTGCTGAAATGACATCCTGTTAAACACCTCACCGTTTACACTTTACTACACTCTGTGGATTTTATCTGTGTCCAAATCCAACACATAATCTCTTCTCAGTCACACACTGATAATTTATATTCACTCAGCTTTGTCAAAACGAAAAGTTTGGTTTGACAGACTGTTCATTGTAAAATATGGAAATATTTGGTACTACAATATATTATACTTTGATACTGTGATCTTAGGTTCAACAAAGACCAATATTAAACTGAAGAAGTTAACATGCCTGTGGGAATCGTCCACTGCACACGCTAACAGTTCAGCGGTGGTCACATGGCTTCACAGTCTGTGAAAGATATAAGGATGATAAGTTTATCTTCATTTCTTCAATTCACCTCCACTCTGCAGCTCATGCTTTCAATCAGCGCTGACGTCTGGAAGATTACGGTCACAGGTAAATGGGGCTCTGCTTTTTCTGATCGCGAAGAACCGCATTAAGACTCCGGATAAAGGGGCTATTACAAGTGCATTATCTCCAGTTATGCCCACTCTCGTCTCATTATTGTGAATTAAGGTGTCACCACCGGGCTGCTCCACGTGCATGAAGTGGGTCAGTGGTAACAGCAGGCGCCTTTCTAACTGGCCATGACAGACACCAGCAGAACATGTCCATGAAATAGAACAATCACCACCACCACTACCACCACCATCATCATCATCATCATCATCAGAGAAATAGATATGCATTATGCATACGAGCAAAATTAAATTAAACATTCTGTCAGTCATTCACACCACTGCCTTGATTAAATATTAAATCTTCATCCCTCAAAAAGTGATTTTGTTAACGTAGACACGTCTTCCATGTCTTTCTGTTCTGCACCTTCTTTAAATAAATATACAGGAAAACAAACTACTGTGGTTGTTAAAAATGAATTTGTGCACTACTGAACTGCACATGCTCACTGGGTGATATGATGGCGAGCTTTAGCCAATGAGGTCTCTGACAGGCACGCTGCCTCTTCCATTTGATGCCTCGGTAGCATTCTCATCCCCTGCACATGGGCTCATATCAAGTACATCTTATTTTGGTGGCCACAGAGCATGCACTCCTGGTGAAGGAAGTGCTGTCCCCAGGGTAACATAGAAATGCGCAAGTGAAGTCAAAGAGAGATTAATATGGTGAACAGGCACGATCATCAGTGCAGTGGAAACCCAGCTACTAAGAGGCGAACAGCCTGCAACAAGCTGTAAATATTGTACACCCAAAACAAGTACACCAAAGGCTGAAGTAAGTTCATGGCCTTGGACCTGGAGGTTTCCTGCAACCTCTCATTGAAAGTTCTCTGTAACAGCCCCTCCACAAAAAAGGTTTAAAAAAAAGAGAGAGACTAAGGGATGTTGGCGGAAAATCGTTATCTTTAACAAATCCATCATAAATCAAAGCTATGACATCAAAACTCTTAAAATATTCAGTAAAAAATGTCAAATTGGGTGACTGTACGTTAATCTGCAGCCATAGGTGAGAAGTTAGTGCATACAAATATAGTTTGATAATGCAATTAAAAGTACTTTCACACAACTGATAATATTACAGTACCGTACAAAGGAAATGTGGCTTTTCGTTACATTGTTTTTTGTTGTTCAGTTTTCCAGTTTTAATAGATCCTGCTGACTGTTTAATAAATCTTACTCTTTTATCCTCTCTCCATGATGACGTACCTTCATGTGCAGCAGGAGATACCAAACTGACCACATAAACCAAGTGGGAATTGTCCACAGTGTTGGGTCACCAACGCTGCCTCTAGCCACAAACCTCTACGCAATCTCTCTTTTAACCAGACTCCAACTTCAAATGAAATTAATTATTCATAATTCCCACTCTTATTCAACGTGCATTATTCATTATAACTAAGTATGACTCAAGAACCATCTAGATTGTGCAACACTGATGGAGAAGGAACAATCGAGATGGATCACGGTGCTCCAGTGCAATATATTTTAAGCAGCCTGTGGCTCAATGGGCAGAGCATTCAACTGGGATGTAGAAGTCTACCGGTTTGAATCCCACCTCAGCCATCGTGTGTTCTTAACCAAGACCTTTAGTGCTAGGTTTAGGTCTCCTTAGGCTCTGAACAACAGCTTCCTTACTGCTCCCCCAGGGGATACGTTAAATGCAGAGTGAATTTTATTGTAACAACTATGTATTGAACCAAGTAAATACTCAACGGCAATAATAAGCTTATATTCTATTTGACGTTCATTAAAATGAAACAACTGTAATTTCAGCTGGGTGTGTCAGGTAGGCAAAGAAACAAAAGAAACGGCTAATTACATTTACAGAGCTTCCTTTTACACTCCAACAAAGCTCGTTAAAGGCTCTGAGGTAGTCACATACAGATTTCAACCAAGTGAACAGAAAGGGTTTGCCGTGGTAGGTTACAGTAACCAGATGTATCAGACAGGATTATAAAACCTACTTAAATAACGTCCTTGTTCTCCCTAAAATAAGAGCTCTTGGCAATCCCACGTTTAGCATGAACATATATTAAATAATTTCACTTTTTTGTAACCCCAGTTATGCATTTATATACATGCCGTTTGTAAAAGTATGAAAACTTATGAACAAAAAACAATATATAGCTGCTTAATGGAACTGAAAGGCAACTTGACCAGTGATGAATCCATGTTAATGTGTTCGCAGTGGCTGCAAGACTCAGGAAGTCAAATACCAGACATGTTCAACAACAAAAACAGCCATCAGTGAAGAGAGGCCTCATTGGTAACAGAGAAATAACCATAGATGGCCGCTCAGACATGCCAACAGCTACCGTGCTGAATGGCCTTATTTAATCGTCTGGGCTGATCAATTATGCTGATCCAACAACCACATCAAGGCTACAGGTACCTGTTATGCATTCAGCACACAGCTTTTATCGGAAAAATCCATCTTGTCCACAAAAAAACTAAACTTCACCAAGGCCAAAGAGATAATTCATGCAAGTTAAATATAACCAATCAGACTGGTCATTGCTGCTGTAAATATGTGTTATAAAATAACTTACATAGGGCGTGGCAGAGACACGCCTGTCATCGCACGGTGTTTGGGCCGGGCAGAGGCATGCCTGTCATCGCACGGTCTTTTTCCCACCATATGATAACACACTCACTGTCCATCTTAGCACAGACTCACAACCATTCAAATGATCTGGAAGAGAATTATAAAGAATTATGGGCAAAATAACTCTGGTCTGCATTATCTCCAGATGTATTTCAGCAGAGAGTAACATTTCCAGCAACACATTGCCAGCAGCACATAAGCCAAGGCTCCTAACACCAAATGCTAAGTTTACCTTTAATGGCAGTCTCTTGGGAACAAAATGGCTTAAATGTTCATCTAAGAAGGGATATGTTGGCCTTAGCCGATGACTGAGGACGCTCTGACCAGTTGCTTTAGTAATTAAGCTAAAACAGATGAAACATGTCTTGCTTTTGGATTGTAGAATGCTCACTGAAACAAACCTCCCAAGAGAATTGTAAACCTTTCAATAAAAGCAGCTCAAATACTAAATCATATTTATTTTATTAAACTGTGCTTTCATGAGAAAGTGCTCTGAAAAACAGAGATAAATGTCACGTTTGCTTCAGTTCATCACACCTGGAGAGGGAATATGTGAAAAGATAGGATTAAAAAAAAACACAATCCAATAATAAAGTTGATCTCCTGCGTGGGAAGAACTGATGTGTCTGTTCCAGTGAGCTCACAAAGTGCCATCTTCCAGGACCATGGTTTAACAACCAGTTGTGTGAGCACAAACATTCAGTCTACACCAAGACACCCTACCATCACCCACAACCATGGCTTAACAACCAGCGGTATGTGACTGTCACAGGGGAGAGCGGGACTGAAACTTGCGACCTTGCTGAGCTAAAGACCCGAGTCCCTCACTTCAGGGACTAATTGTATTCTTGCCCTGACTACCGGGGGATTCACACGACAACACTTTCATATCTGTTACACCCGGAATCATTCAGTCTACACCAAGACACCCTACCATCACCCAGGACCATGGCTTCATAATCAGCAGTCTGCGCTGACACACTCAGTCTACATTGAGCTACTAAACTGCACATCTTTGTCCAACTAGAATTTTGCCTTTGCAGCTGGATGTCTTAATGGAACGGCAGCAGAACTGCAGGGCAGAGCACAAAAAGTCATGTGACATGGAGAAGCGATTGCAAAACTGGGGGGGTTTATTGGGAGAAAATCAATAGCACAAATACAAACAAAAGCACTACAAAAAGGAGGGGGGAACCTCAGGCTGTTTTGATTCTCATCACAAAAACAAGGAAAAGGAAGACCGTGAGGCATGGAAATCTCTTGTCACAAAAAAATCTGTCACAAAACACAAACGAAGGCACGGGAGGGAGCAAGTGCAATGAACTGGGGGAGATCTAGGACTCTACTACCCATAAGAGACATAGAGAATGCACCCCCCCCCCCTTCATAAGTAGTTGTGCTCTTCTCCCAGCCTCCCTGAGGTTGTAACAAACCCAACACATCACTTTTACTTCTAAGTTCACAGCCTTGGACAGACATTCGGGATGGGGCTCAGCTCCTCGGCCTCAGTACTAAAAAGGCAGGTCATTTTTAAATTGAATTAAGGCCTTGAAAACACACACACACACACACACACACACACACACACACAGAGTACTGCAGAGTTAAAACCATTTCACACACCTCTATGCTGGTTTGCCAATTCCAGTAATCCCATGTATTATCAAATGCGCACTGTTTTTACTCCAGCCATAATATTGCTGTAATAAGGGAACACATGCATTTAAAAACAGATGTTACTTTGGTTGCCCTGTGCTCTACACTGGTAAATCTCTGTCATATTATACCACCTTATCATAACTCAATCCTGTCCTTCTAATTTAGTCATCATAGCTTCATAAATGCTCTGCACCTCTCTGATTGACTAGTTAGGTCTGCGTTAACTTTTGTTTGGGTCAGTTTGGTATAACGCGCTGTGCAGGAGTTTCACCTCTCCATAAATAAACTGCCTTGTAGCAAGTGCAGCACTGCCCTGTACTAATGTCTTCCCTGATTCATATTTCATGTGTTGCGTAGCGTCACATCAATAATTTAAATCTAATGAATATGCACATTTGTGGCAGTTGTTGATACTTCTCTCAGGGGCAGAACGATAGCAGTTAATCATCCATCATAAATCTTTTTTATTTAAACTAGATAATTAAGCACTGCTTACAAAATCTGCAGGCTTACATAAGATGAGCTAGAGAAGGCGGACGTCTTGCAAACATCGAGACCAAAAATATTGCGCGTTCGTGGGAATCTGGCTTTACGTGAGCTTCCAAAGCATCGTCGCACAGACTGCACTCAACCAGACAACAGTCATTCTGAAAGCTCCGGGGCAGGGCAATCAATCACCAGCCATGACCAGTCAAGATGGAGAGTCAGCGTCAGTTGACCAAGGTGTAGGGCAGGACTTGTGCATGCCAGTGCAGACAAAGTCAGGCTCAAGCTGCACTTTCCCCAAGACGCTGAGCTGTCAGCATGAATTATTGAGCCTGACATTGTTGTGTTCCTCCTCTCCAGCGTATTTAGAACAACCTAATGTGTTGCAGAGCGAAAAGCGCCCCTGCATTATTGTGTTAATACAGTGTTAGCAGGGACACCGCTACTACTACATTGATCGTGATTCGCTGCTGAGAAATGCAATTTTCTCACAGAGAGGTCACAGACGAACTCAAAGTCAAACGAGATTATACAGCTGCGTTTGTAAACGTGCGAGGGGAGGCCGACACAGATCTCGTTGGACGCAAATTCAGATTAATGAACAAACCAGTAAGTCAAGAGAACTGAACTCCTAACGTACTGGGATTGAGATGACAAGGAGGGGGTCGCTTTTGAAAGGCAACAGGCGGAGCAATGAAATCAGGAGTCCTCAGTGGTGAGGCATTATGGGCCACTGGTACGTGTGCTGCAAAATGTAATTAAACTAAAAGAAACCCGGGCAGTAATATCTAGCTGTGGCTTGACTGCATTCTTTATATATAAACAAGCTCTCTCTTACCAATCCATTTTTTAAATGTTGATAGTGAATCGTGGATCAATCCTTAGGGCATTCAAAGATTAATACAAAAGAAACATTTTGATGGCTGGTTTTAGTACATAATTTATCTTCTCTTGTGTAAATTATAGATTGGCATGAATTTTTCATTCTACAGAGCAGTTACCTAATGCGGAAGAGAGAGACAGCAAGAAAGAAGGGGGGGGGAGCTTTCTCACCAAGAGCCAGCTTCTGAACGCAACGCATGAGGTGTCCTCACCATCACCTGACAGGGCATAATCTGTCAAAATGAAAAATTAACAGCGGCCCCCTTAATTCATCATCCAGCACCCGTGTTCCTATTAATGGTTTTTTTAACGTGTGTTATGGCTGGCTCAGAGTGGAATTGGATGGTGCCGGGTGGGGTAGCAAATCAGGAAGCTCCTCACACTAATGTGAGCACTGTATATTTCTGCCTCCAAATGGAACACATGTTTTATTTATACAGTATGTTTGCCTTTTTTTCTGGTGACTTTCTTTCATAGAGTAGGATGTGGTTTTCGCTTGCCGTCCCTAACACAGTGTAATCTCGCAAGCCGTACGTTTAGCGAGTGTTGTACAAGCTTGAAATGCAAAACATCCGATACTAATCAGTAAAAAAAAAAGCCACTGGAAAGAGAATGAATTACCTTCCCCCCCCCCCCCCTTAATATTGACTTCCCACCATTTCAGTACTCTCCCTGAACCAGAGTACGTCCGTTTAGTGTTAGTCAGCAAATAGCATGACGTACCCCTAAACGTACTGCACTTAATGTCTGCAATTACATGCACCTGCACGTTCTCCTTAACATCAATAACAACCAGTTACGTTAATTCAGATTCTCTATTGTTCGTTTACCACTGATGAGAAGTAACATAACCTTTCAAATCAAAAGTATCACCACTGACTATAACTTAGTAAATAGCAAAATCGGTCAGTGCATTCTGCTCCCTACTAATGTACCGTGACGAGTTTGTTAAGCAGGTCACGCCGCTTAGGGAAGAACGGCACACTGGTGCCATGGTACGTTTAGACCCCTGCCGACCTCTGCACCAGTTGCAGCTCATATCTAGGAGAAATACCGACAATGCATTCACATTAAAAGTTCAGGAGTTCGCCGTTTAAGTGCACTCATTGCGTTTCTTTTTGCAGTGTCTATACGAACACGAAAGCACCCTATGTCTCCCAACCGTTCTACGTAATGAAGTACATGTTTTCAGTCTTTCCCCAATATAAAACCCTGTATCACAAAAATCTGCATCTAACACATATTAAAACTATGATTTCACTTTGCTATTTGTCTCGCTCTTAAGAATAGCGTATGCACCGGTTCTCCCAAACTTTTCATTAAAAAAGTCTCTTCAACTTTTAGGAAAGAAGGTGGAGGTGCATATCCCGTTGTTCAATTCTGAAGGTTTAAATCAGCTCCTTGGCACATGCATGTTCACCATTTTCGCTCCCAAGCCGTCAGAGCTTCTGTTCCTTCTGCTTGTAGTTTTGTTTGCCAAATACACTGATAACAAAACAATCTGCTAAAACGCCAGGACAGCTGCTCCGTGACAGACTGCTTTTTAATCCGACTGGCCGCCTGTCGCCGGGATTACTGCCGTGTCTGTCAGCAGTTACTGTGTTCCCTTAGCGTGGTTTAACCTGCTTATGAGGCAGGTAGTGTCACGTTCTGGGTCCTTATTTTCTGTGAGAATTAAACGGTGGCACCCCGCAGTCACTTTATCGGAAGCAGCAGCGGTGCGTTTAGTGTTGAAGAATTCCTGGGAATTTCAACGGAGTTTAGAAAATAAAGCAAATGTTACAACATGTTATAACATTTTGTTCCACCCTATTTTGCCATTCTGATTTTAAATATTACGCGCTGCGTGCATCAAGATAATAGCAGTAATAACATGGCAAGTAATAACTATACTCATCAGAACAACGTGTCGTTTAATATAATCGGTAAATTAAATTAAATTAATGTGGACGAACCCCATTAATTTGATAAATAAATACGCACTAAGTGACTGCTTTTAAAACCAGACAGTACCCTACAGCACTGAGAGGTGATAGATACAATGAAGCTGTTGGTGCATTGTATCTTCGCCGGAGCAATGAATGCCTCCTCACATACCGGTACACAGATAGCTCAACTAATTTATTTATTTATTTTTGCACCAGACCTCATGATACTGTATTACAAATTACGAGCGAGAGAGAAACTGAAAGAGCTGAATAAAGCGCATAAGTGCCTGGAGAGCACTTGAATTTGGAAGCAGAAGCGCAGTGCGATCTGGAGCAGCGCACTAGAGCGGCGCTTGGCGTTAGGGTGCTTCCTGCTGGCACAGTACCAGCAGAGCACGTGCCACTAGCTGCAGTCTCGTCACGTATTCCAGCACACTTCTGGGCTTAATAACGACATGGATCATCAACATGACAACACGAGGAAAAGGACTCGTTTTTTCCCCAGACATATTTTTGTATGTAAGTATTTGTGAAGTGCATAAAATTTGTGCACATGGCCCTCCACCTGACAATCACGTTTTTTTTTTTTTTGGAATCACTATTTGTCATTTTTAATAGAAAAGCACAAACAATACTTCACAATAGGTCTCCCACTTGGGCAAACATAAAGTCATTAGTTTTAGCAGGAAAAATATAACCTGGATTTTACAGTATTGTGGTGAAACTATGTCGGATACCCATTTTAGCAAAAAAAAAAAAAAAAAAAAAGAAGTGGGCTTTAATTGGCGCCACACAGTCAGACCTCCAAACAGCAGCAGTGCCTGCCATGTTAGCCCCCTTAGCTACCATATCTGTATATGGTGGGCAAATACTGATCACATATATTATGAGATACAAGGTACATCACAAGACACTAGTACATGCAATCATAGTACTACGGCATATTTAGCATGCTAATTTACACTATGTACAAACTGAGGTCTCTGCTTACATTGCTGCCCCCGCAATCCTGTCCTGGATGAAGGGAAAGAAGATGGAATGACAAACTGGAGCTGTGCCAGGAGTGCCCCTAGGTGTGCTGAGTGCTAAACCAGGCCTGCACAGTGCCACAGTGTGTAATTACAGACACATTATAAGGTTATTAATGCTATGTGTAAACTTCAAATGGCAAGAATTGGACATAGATTTTATTGAAAACCTAAATAGCAAAGCATATAGAGTCTTGCAGGCAGACGTTCTGCTTTTTTGTCCCGTGAGAATAAAAGAAGTTTATGCACCGAATGTCAAGAGTCAAGTTGGGCATATTTTGTTGACTCACACACACTTACCTTAAAACCGCAAAAGTTATCCCTCTAAGAATGAGTGTCGTCCGTGAATGCTGAAACAAAGTGCAGGATGAATTACACTGACATTGCTGGCAGTCTTTATACAAGGTGTATTCCCTCATTTTTGGTGTGATGAGAAAAAAGTCCACATTAGCAGTGTACAGTTCATTCATGCAAGGGAACATGACCCCAAAGTGAATTGATCCCTTTTAGTCTGACAGGCTAAATGACAGATTATATGGCACACAGATCTGTGGTATCCTGTGCAGACTATGAAATAATTAATGTGTTGTATTAAAAAAAATCCTCCAGATGGTTCCAGATGCAAGTGGTGTGAGTGGGGGAAGAGGTCCAAATGACCTTGAACCAGATACACAGTTGTCTGGAGTTCTTTCGCCCAATTGATTGTAAGCAAGATGGCAAGTTGTAGCAATCCCAGCTGGAATATCCACTGGTACAGCAAAATCCATTTGGAGGAACTTCAGAGGGGCCTGTAATCTATCACTTATCATTTGCTGCATTTGAAACAACTATCCAGTTACAGACCTGTCAGAAGCCTTTACATCAAGCCTAACCACTACATGCTGTAGACTGACTGAATGACTGACCTAACCATGGCTTTCTTGGCAAGTAAATCCACCACTGACATAAGTGCTGTCTGGACACTGCCATTTTCAGGACCTCAGCTACATTTTGAGTAGAAGCAATCCCGTTCTATTCCATTCTATGATTCCACATGAACACTTGCAGTGCAGTCTCATCAAGGAAAGCCAATGAGATCACCAGAGTGGATGGTTTTGCAAAAGATCAGCAGAGCTGCTCAGGAGACACTTTTAAGTAGCGTGTGCTTCAGCCCTAGGTCTCCTGTAACCTTGCGTTGGGGCTGACTGCCGAGGTCATCATCGCTCTGCTGTCAATCTGTCACCGTAATGCGACACACGGCTTACAGCACATTTTACATTTATGCTTCGCCTTCAGAAGTGACACTTCCGAAAGCGCTCTGACTTCAGGAAGGTTAATTGACAGTCTTTGTCAGTGCTGTAATGAAGTATAATGCACCTGGTGCAGATGTACAGGTGTGTGGCCAGGTGGTAATTGCATTCGTTTGCTGTAATCCCGTTTGAGAATTTACAAAGTTTCTGCACCAAGTATTGATTCAATGTTCACCAACAAATGTCTCACTTAACAAAATTAAGACTCTCCTACTGCTAACAGTTTTGATACCTGGGGTAAAGTGGTTCCCAGGATGTCAAAAAAATCCCTGATAAAGTTATAAAGTGTGTAAACACACATAAACACACACTCAAATGCACGCAGTATTTAAATTAGTTAAATGTGTTTATGAAAGGGTTGCCTGTGGTTTGAAAGCTATCCAGCATAAAGCGTAGGCAGGGTACACTTTGGCCACTGTGCCAATGTATCACAAGGCAGGGTACACTTTGGCCACTGTGCCAATGTATCACAAGGCAGGGTACACTTTGGCCACTGTGCCAATGTATCAC
>JABJVR010000038.1:4301579-4311946 GCA_025773905.1 Chitala chitala | reverse complement strand
AGGGTACATGTTGGCCACTGTGCCAACCTATCACAAGGCAGGGTACACTTTGGCCACTGTGCCAATGTATCACAAGGTAGGGTGCACTTTGGCCACTGTGTCAGCATATCACAAGGCAGGGTACATGTTGGCCACTGTGCCAACCTATCACAAGGCAGGGTACATGTTGGCCACTGTGCCAACCTATCACAAGGTAGGGTACACTTTGGATACAACTTATCACAAGGCACATGCATACACATTCACACCTACAATGTTCAAAAGGACAGGTGTAGTTTTTTTATGTAAACAGAAAACAGATCAGATAATGAAAACAATATAACTTTTGCATCAGTGTTCTTGTGATTGTAGATATCTTATAAAATGGTTTTAAGGAAATCAGTATAGTGTTTTACATTTGCACCAAAACTATCAATATAATACACATGATACAAATACCACAATGAAAATTTGTCAATCACATGAGAAAGAAGTGATAAATCGTACGACTGGCGCAGTTATCATAGTGCCCACCTAATCAGAAAGCTGTAGTTATTTCTCCCTCAGTTCCACGGTGACATCGACTTGTCTGCCGTACATGATTTTCAATTCTTACCACATTGATCTTGTGACAAATCTGTTTCTGCAACAGATTACAGAATTGCACCCGTTGCAGATATTAAAAGGCCCGCCCACTTCTTCCCTTTTCCGTGGACTTTGGTTAAATGATGGATGGAAGCCTCATATCTGCATGAGCATCCAGCATCATCCATCTTATTTGAAGTGTGGGGCTGCAGTAGTGAGTTCTGTCATCATGTTCTCTGACCGCTGCTTATCGAACTGATGGTTTAAGTGTCCACAGTGGCAGTGCACCACAGAGGGGGAATTAAGATGTGCTTCAGATTGACCTCCACACGGTAAGGATGAACAAATGAAAATGTACTTGGCTCAGGAGTGACACCCTCTGTCTCTCAGCCTCCGCTATTTGTTTGAGTTCATTAGTTCTACAAAGTATGCAAGCCGTACCATTAAATATGCAAAACTGACATTTAACAGCTGTAGTAAATGTCCAAATAAGTATTCGGAAAACACACATTGAACCATTCCTGGACTTGGTATTATGTCCATGTGTATAGGGTATGTTTACTTTTTTACTTTTGCATTTGCTTGGTTGGTGCTCCATCTAGGGTGTACCACGCCTTCTGCCCTCTGCTGCTTTGCCTTCTGCCACACTGAACTGGATTAGCAGTTTTGGGCAAACAAATGCAAAGGATTCCACATAATTCAACCACAAATACAGTACTTCTGATAAATGTTATGAAAACATTATGAATCCTAACAACATTCCTTAAACAGTTTTTTATTGTCAGCTTACAAGTTTTGCATGGGTGGAGTTAACAATGAAATACATTAAAAAAGGAGTGAACAGGATGCCTCCCTGTCTGTCCCCTATGACGAGGAGATCTGCTCTGCATACAGTGGAGGAGCTCTGGATTTCTGAAGGGAGACATTTGTTCTATAAAAATATTTACATTTCACAATCGTGACATTTCGTTTTTGGAGGGGTGATTTCTTTTTACACAAACTTGTAACCTGGTTGTTCTGAGCTATGTTGGTGTCCAAGTTGTCACCCTTAAACAATATGGACTAAACTGGGAAATATGGGTGTATATCAACGATCTTTTGTACATGGGATGCCTCAGACAAGGTTTATTATGACCAAGCATAGATTAGTTTAAAAATGCTAAAATGTGGGGTTTGGATTCACCAACCATTTAATTTCACTGTGAACTGATGTCACAGTGTTGGTGAGCTTGTCTGTGTATGATATGTGTTTGCAAAATTCACACCTGTGGCAAGTGAAGAAAAACACAGAACATTCACATAGTCACCCAAGCAAAGAAAAAGTTCCACCGCTGCTTACAGAAGCAACCAAACTTTTTTTCCCCCCTCAGAAACTCAGAAGTTGTACATCAGAAAAAAAAACTGAAATGCCAAGGCTCTCCCCTGAAGTTAACATAGTTTAGCTACAGACGTTGTTTGTATATTTTTCAATGATCCTTTGAAGAATCATATCATTAAACATGGTTAATGAGGACAAAATACATTTCTGAGATGTAATTATGTGTGGATTATATTTGAATTTGTTTCTTCTATATAATTTTCCCATATTAAAGCACCCCCCAAAAACATTAAAGCAGAAATACACAAAAAATGTTGATTACAACAGAAAAAAACATCCATTAACATACAATTAAAATATGTAGCATTTTCCTGCATGTTTGAATGGAAGTTTGTCTAACCGTTAGCCATTATTATCATAGCACTGCAGGGCCCCAATATCTGAAATTCAAACTACATTCAGAAACAAAACAATAAATTAAATACAATTACGGGATGTTCCATTATCTTGCCTTACATGCATTTTGGCCTAGAGCTGGTGTTTTAGAATGTAATATACTTTTCTAAATAGCTTATTATATAGCTGAAAAAATACATGTTTAAAATGAATAAACTAACAGTACACATAACCACTCTGTACTGCAAGGGGAAAGTTTTATTGTGACAGAATGAGTAAATAACTAGAAAGAAGTTATGGCATTAAGCATTGAAAATTTTGTAATTTAATGCAGTCAAACATTAAAGTTTATATTCTAAAGTTTGTATTTTTTAAATGAACTGTTATAGACCACTGCTGAGGTGTAAAATACTTTACAGGTAATATGAAGCTGAAGGCCCTGTAACAGGTGCGGTTACTGTGCTATCACCACCTGGATTAATTCATATGCAGTGTCATTCTTAATATGCTTAGCAGGTAAACACCATAGCATTATTAAACATTTTTAATAAGGGATGTCAATACAGACAACAGGATCATAGGGGAAGCAGTCAAAGAATGTTTACAATATGACTAAACGATTTCACGAATCATTATGGCTATAATAAAAAATATCACCAATCCCCTTTCTGTCACGTCCTAAGAGGTACTGAAAAAATTAACTCGAGCTCAGGATTTTGCAATAAAGCCTTGAAGGATTTGCAGACCACAAAGCAGTAACCAGCACCGATTCTTCAGGGGGCACACGTCACGGAAACAGCTAAACTGCAAACAGAGAGAAGCGTAACTTAACTCATACATAATTCTCCAAGTGCACGTTCTAACAAAACCACAAGTAAAGCCTGTCAGCAGTTTTTCCACGGTGCGTTAAACGTCCTGACAGTCGCCATCATGTTGTCATTTCCCAATGATGACCTTAAATGACAGCCGTCTTGAGCACACATTTCTGACCATCGCCGTCTTGTTAGGAACACAGTGACATCGATGCTTATTTGCATCAGAGGGGCAATCGATACCTCATGTCCTGTACACTTAATTATTTCTCATGAAATTTCAATTAAGC
Organism: Chitala chitala; assembly: GCA_025773905.1. NCBI lineage: Eukaryota > Metazoa > Chordata > Actinopteri > Osteoglossiformes > Notopteridae > Chitala > Chitala chitala. The sequence continues at coordinate 4,308,566 of JABJVR010000038.1, read as the reverse complement.
ATACATGCTACATCTAGTATGAATAAAGCACAATTTCAAAACAGGAAGAAGAAATGTGGAATATCTTTTAAAAATAAAGTCTAAACTTCAAGATACGTTGACATACATCTTTATCGGTAGTTTTCTTTCAGCACTGCTGAATTACAGTTCCTTTGTAATAAAGCTGATGAAATTTAATTGTGTTCATGTTTCAGTGCATAATTCAAACTGGGGAGGGGAAAAAAACTCATGAAAACTCATGAAAGAAAAAATAAGTTTGAAAAATTATACATTAAACACTTTACAGACATCATCAGAACCAGTTATCTTAACAACGCAGCCTTGCCTCTTAATTTGCCTTTATTTGTTATGCTTCTGTAAGGAGGTGACACACACACACACACACACACACACTCTGTCTCTCTGATTGTCTGTCTCTCTATCTCAGGTACTAAGGCAGAAATAAGCATATGAGGTTTTCAGAATCTGAGGGTGATCTTCAGGTAACTTACACTGATAGAATTATGAATGCTCAACTCCTGGCCAACATTTACTGAATTGGCCAGCATAAGTCACTAATTGTGTTCCACAGACTCCAAGGAACCTGGTCTACTCTTACAAAAACACCAAACACATTACTACAACAAGACACAGGAAGAGCATCGGGATTATGGACAGACCCTGAGGAATCTTGTCTACTCTTTCAAACATCTAGCATTTGGACATCAAATGTCCATTATGGTTTTGGACAAGACCCATAAGATCAGTCTCATCTTTCTCCTCTTTCCCAAGAATTGTGTCATGTGGGGTTCAGCACATGAAAAGGGTGTCATTACAAACAGTCTCATTTTACCCAAAATGATGCCACCCCATTAGCGTATTGATTCTGAGGGACACCAAAAATAAGTCACAAAAAATTTTGCCTGAAATTTATTGAAGACTGAATGTTAATCATATTTCTAGCTTTCAGTGTTTTCAAATTTTCTGTATACACTTTTTTGTGATGCCTCCTGCAATTTACAGATTTCAACAAGAGCAAGAAATTTAACAAATGATAACTATGCTGTTGCTGACAGATCCCTGAGATGTTTGCACATTGGCTAATCGTAAAAAAAAAAAAAAGTTTTTAAAAGACATGAAAGAAAGAAGCGAGCCTTCTAGAATTCATGAGGAGAGAGGAGCAGAAGCTGAAAAACTGTCTGATGTCAGGGCTTGACATGTTAAAAGTACAATATCACTTTAAGATGACATATAATACGACATGACTGCCACGTATAAGAACTCCGACTCCACCAGCCACTTACTGAGCCCTGGGCGTTTAACATCAGAAATACAGCCCAACGTCCTCCTTTCAGCACCCTCAGTCACCTCATTTCGACGCCCTTTCACGAGGATTTAAACAGAAAGACGACGAAAAAGAAGAAAGCCATTAAAACAGTTGATGTACAGTGTGACACCAGGTGACAAAATAATATCAATTCATCCTTTCTTTCCTTTTAGTTATTTTTAGTTGCTTAGCTGACACTTAGCCAAGCTGAATAGCTAGTATCTCTTATGGGCAATCTGACTCATGTCACAGGGTCTCAAATCAAATATGTTTTTCATTTTTGAGCTAGCAGTTTCACTCCGGACTTCACTTGGGCAAACCAGTGCCCTGGTGTTCAACTTTCAGTGCCCCCTTTGACACATCCAGATATTTCTATTTATGACTAAGCAAACTTGTTGTTCGTTTGCATCATCAGTGCCTGCTGCCAAAACATCACTATTTAAGAGCAGCTATCTATTTGAAAACCAAGATGCCTATATGATAAACGATTTACTAAATTGGTTTAAACAACACCGCACAATGTTAGCTGTTATATCAAATACTAAAATACATTATTCATATGCTTAATGGTACAGGAAGATTTGTACAAAAAAGGCTTTCATAAACTAATGATACATTTGCTATGTTGGTGAAAACGTGTTGTTTATCAAAAAGGTTTTTCGTGAAAATTAAAATTTACATTAATGGAGACGCATTCATATAAAAAAATATTCACATCATGAAAACGATATTTAATGTCGATAAGTGTGCAGTTAAAAAGAGAGAACTAAACTGGGAAATGTGTTTTTAAGAGAGAGACAGACACACACTCCGAAACACACACATATACATACATATGTGCGCTAAAACATACACAGTAATATGTATGTGCATATACATGCGCGGGCACGCACACACACACACACACACACACACATGCACCACTCACTTTCTTCATGTGATAAACATGAACGTCTATGAGCCTTCTGCCCCCTTTAAAGACAAGTAAACTGCACCCCCCCTCACAGGACTAAACACTGTGCTAGTTGATTAGGCTCTATCTTGTCCCTGTATGATCTTGTCCAAATGCCCACATCCATGTTGGGGGTGCATGGTGATGATCATTGTGGCGGGAGATGTTTGAAGGGGGAGTTTCTGTTAGACTCTGCATTTTTCAGACAGCTCATTAAAAGCGTAGAAAACAAACTCCTTCTGTCAATTTATAAAACCTTAAATCTGCTGAAAGGATTCAGTTAAACATCCAGCTGAACGGTACAACGGGAAGTTTCTTCTGGGTCCAAAACATCCAATCCTTTGGCTATAAGCTTAGTTTGTAAGTTCTGCGTTTACCATCCTTACACTTTCTAGCATTATGATCATTGTCTAATAAATTGTGCTCCTCAATATGTCAGAAGACAGAAAGTTGAGTTTTTGTTGCAGTTTGAATCACTGGATTGCAAGCCTACATGAATCTGAAGGAATGGAAATGGCAGGAACAGAAGATATTCAGTTAAACCATGCAAACTCGCACACCAAGCCTCATTATTCATTATCTCTCTGACAGTTCGGCACAGCTGTCAATCAGACAAGGTACAACAAAAACCGTACAGGATTCAGTCTGAATGAAAACCTAAGTGGAAAACCTATTCTACTGGCAACTCAAGCTGTATCTCAGTAATATGAAGACCACTGTGGACTGGGAAGTGAAATTCAATCTTAACAAGTGAGTCTGAAGTCAGAGCTGAGCCATGATCTTATCTTAGCCAAACAGTGGTCTGACGCAGCTTACAGTCACTGCAATGCTGCCTATTTGATGACCAAGAGAAACACAATGTATGTGTCACCAAAAAGAAGCTGAGATCTGTCTTAGAAACGGTCCCCGGGCAGCTCTCAGGGTGAGGACCTCTGTTATTCTTCCTCTCACTCCCTTAGTTTTTCTCTCTTCTCTCTCCCCTCCCACCCTTTCTTCTCACTCACTCCTCTCTCCCTCATCTCTTCCCAACTGCTCTCTTCCTCCCTCCCTCTTTTCTCTTCCCCACACTGCTTGCCCCCCCCCCCCGCCGCATCTCTTCCTCCCTCTCCCATGTACTGAGCTCTGGCATCCAGAGAGCCCCCCCCCACTCTAACGTGGGCTGCAGAGAGTTACCAGCATATCAAAGGCGTTCAATTTATCAAGCAATGCAACGGCACATTTAATAGTGCCATGATGGATGTTGTGGCGCAAGGAAAGAAGCACTTTGATGTACACTGGCTGCTTTGATTAATGGGGAGTCCTGCTGAGCTACTGCGCACCCACTAAATTACTCTTTTCAAAATGGCTGATTTGCACTATTGTACTAATTATTTCACAAGCCCAGGGTCAGTGTAAACCAGAACAGTGCCTCATAGCCACCTCTGGAATAATAAATCGAGGAGGAAGGGAAACGTCAGGTGTTCTTTTAATCATTAGCCATCTGCGTTTTGGGCTGTGGGCCGTCTGGTGGGAGAGGACAGTATGGGTGAAACTCTGAGTGCCTGGAGGGGGGAGGAGGTGAATACGAGGAGGCTACCCAGAGCTTTGCAACTAAGGAGACGTTTTGGCCCTTCGGCACCTACTCATCATACTTTTTTAATTGGGACAGTGAAACGCCAAGATTCATGTCATAGTATGAGAAAGGATCGATATCAGTGGGAAAGTGAAGAGCACAGGGCAAAGTTGTCATGATGTAATGGTATTTCATCAGGATTTCTGAGAATATGGGAGATGGAAGTATCGTGTGTGTGTCTGCGCACGTGTGTATGTGTGGGGGGCATTTCTCAGAAGTCTGATACAGCAGTGATAACTCCTGACAGTAATGTCTTCATCACAGGGAACACAACACTACGCCATACCGTACAGATCAAACCAGCATAACATATTTTGCACAGTCCCCTCTGTTTATCTTTACAGTTTGCCTTCTTGTACTTCTGTTTACCTTCCTTTAATAGCTGCATTTTTTGCATTAAACAGGGAATAGCAAATACTTGGAAATGACCTAGCTTTGTAAATAGGTTAGACACCATCTCCTGTTACGTAATAACCGAAACACATCAGTAGCTAAAGTCAATTCTTACGTTTCCAAAAGCTGGATAATTGTAGGTAAAGATGGGAAGAAAGACACAAACAGACTGTTTTACCTCATCTGCTCACCATGGCATAAGCATCCACAAGACAAAACCCAGAACAGTGTCAGATTCAGTAAAGTATCCAGTAACTCAGTGGTCCCCAATCACCAGGCCACAGACTGATACCTGGCCGCATAGAAAGAATAAAAAACCTTTTTATAGTTTTATTTCCATTTTATTCACTATCGGAGTCTGCAGGGTTAGGGATGCTCCCCCTGATTCTGGATTATGGCAAGTTGTATTTTTTGTTATCTTTATTATGCTGATTATGTGTGCATGCATGGCTGGTCCGTGGAAAACTGTCTTACATGAAACTGGTCTGTGATGCAAAAAAAGTTGGAGACCGCTGCAGTAACTGAACAAACATCCATGCAAACTAGTGTGTGCACATTAACAATAAGACCGACGTATCATGTCTGTCAACACAATCTGAACCACCCAATTAAACCTTAGAGCCCAAAGTGCAGCGTCTTCAGCAGAAGGTTGCAGTAAAATGTTAGGAGTGCAGCGAGGTCCCGGGATGCATTCATCAACACAGCTTTCTTGGACACTGCTGGGTTACACCACCACACCTCACGGCATGTACGAACCTTTCATCCAGTTCGGAGTTCTCAATGTCTTAGTTCTGACCTTTCAGTCTACAGAAAAAGGAAAAAAACAAAAAACAAAAAAACCATGGTCACACCTGACTTAAAGCCAAAGTTCTGGGGGGGGGGGGCAAATCAACAGCAAATGCAAGCACATTCACCAAAAGAAGGAAGAGGAGGTCCTGAAAAAACTAATAATAAATTAGCTAATAAGTTCTCAGATCAAAATATAAACACTGGGGTGATCGTGTGTTTGCTGTGGCAGCTCATACATTATTATTACACCACCTGATCTTTGCTAAGTAACTGTATTCTGTTAAACTGAACACTTATTTACTCAGGCCTTTGCTACTTAGTAGTGTTCATTGTATTATTCTTAAATGTTGTGTAATCGTTTAGTCTTTTGTGTTATGTTGTCATTGTTTTGTGTGTGTGTGTGTGTGTGTGTGTGTGTGTGTGTGTGTGGGTGGGTGCTTTGCGAAGCACCTAGGGAAACTTTGTGGCTGCTGTTGCTATATAAACTTTGATTTGATTTGTCAGACTAAATTAAATCGCTGGAAAGATCAAAGTTGGAAAACTCAATTTTAATTATTTATTCTTCCTATATGAAGTACTGTACTGAATTGTTTAATATTAAGTTCACCTGCACATCAGAAACGACTTAATACTGCATCGAAACACTGCCACAAGCTCTTCGTATTTTGCAGACAGTAAAACTTGACCCGAGTGAGCACACTGTTCTCAACACAAGACCAGACTGCTATTGCACAAAATACGTCATGTACTAAGCGACCGCTTGTGATACACAACCAGTGACTATCAAAACAATGTCTTGCAGTTGGTCTTTGGGACATAGATCAATGACCAGTGGTGGTACATTTCTACATGTAGAAATTGCACAAAAATTGCCACCTTGAAGAAGGGAAAGCTTCCAGCACTGCTACTGTGCTTACTGGCACTCCATTATGTCAGCGATTCTTTTTTTTTATCAAGTTAAAAATGTAACCCTTGGTCTCTGTGGCTCGATTAGCTCGACTTCCGGGACAACTGTTCATGTCATGCCTCTCAGCAGAGGGATAAAAGGAGAATCGGCAGCCTTGTTGTTACCAGCAGATTTATAAATAAGAGGCCACAATCTGGCTATGTGTATGTGAAGTTCTTCATGCATATTTATTTATTTTTTTTGGCACTTCCTTAAAATTTTATGCAAAATTTTTTGTCAGAATTTTGCGTAAATATTGATTGGAATATATCACGACTGATTATTTACAGAATTGTTTGTAATGCATTTGTACATTTGTGAGAACTGCTCCTACATACTCTTTATGCTCAAGGTAAGAGACCTTTTGCTTTGCAGTCTTCTCACCTGTACAACAGAGCAAGCTGACTCACCTGTACAGCAGAGGGAGCCTTCTCACCTGTAAAGCAGAATAAAACCCCTTACTCCACCTCCTCACCTGTACACCCATGGTCTCACCTGTACAGCAGAGGGAGCCTTCTCACCTGTAAACCAGAATAAAACCCCTTACCCCACCTCCTCACCTGTACACCCATGGTCTCACCTGTACAGCAGAGGGAGCCTTCTCACCTGTAAAGCAGAATAAAACCCCTTACCCCACCTCCTCACCTGTACACCAGTGTTCTCATCCGTACAGCAGAATAAGTCTTCTCACCTGTATAGCTCAGTAAGTCTACTTGCCCAGTCTTCACAGGTTCTCCACTTTTCCTTACACAAGCTGATGGTTCCTGGGTTTGGATTCTCTTCTTAAACAGATGTCTTGGACCTGTATAGCTTTGCAGTGCAGGAGGACCTTCTTCCAGCACAGCAACACATATGGCATGTCAAATCTCAGGGAGCATGCTGGGAATTGTAACATGCAAATGTATACCTGGGCAGCTCTGAATGGGACGTAACCCAACACAGGACTGCGTGACAGCTCTGAATGGGACGTCACCCAACACAGGACTGCG
>JABJVR010000038.1:4282729-4293062 GCA_025773905.1 Chitala chitala | reverse complement strand
CCCCGCGCGGCCTGGGGGGCGCCCGCGCGGCCGCCCGCCGGGCCCGCCCCGCCCCCCCCTCAGAACAGCTGCGGGGATATGAAGTACATGATACAGCTATGTTCTCCAAACGCAGCAGTTTGTGAAAACAGAGGTGCATCACCAGCAGTCACTGCTGCAGGTTCTCTTGCAGCAAAAGCTTTATGAGGAGAAATGCAGCATGCAGCAGGGGAACGTTCATAAATTACAGGGTAATGAATAATGCGTGGGGTCCTGTACTCCACATTAAACCCTCGGTGATTGACTTGATGGATGTGGCCTCAAGTCTCCCCTCCACTCCTGACAGGGTGCCAATGAAAAAATATGGTGTGCCAGTCTGTAAGGATGGGGGGGGTAGGAGATGCTGGAACAGAGCAATAAACAGGAGCTTCAAGGCAAGTTGCATGAGCCCAGAGTTACACTGGGGGTGCAGAGCATATATATATGCAGGTATATGGAGTAACAACCCGCTTCCCTGACACACACACACACACACACTCTCACCTCTGTGTCAGAGGGCACTATAGCACACAAGCCATAACTGATCATTTCATTCCACACATGCAGTGCCGCTGCTACTCTCCATTATAACACACACATACCAGTGGAACACAAGTGTACACACACTGGTGAAACGCAAGTGGAGACACACTGGTGGAATATAAATGTACACACACCGGCAGGAACACAAGTGTCACCACCAAACTGCTGTCACAAAGCAAAAGGTGGTGTTTGGAAGAGCTGAAGTATCTTATCTCCAGAGTGCCAGCTTAAGTAGAAACCTGTTTAAATCCGGCGTTACTCAGGTGTTTACTGGAACTCATTTCAATATGTGTATATTTAGTTCCTATGACATCATTGTAACTGGTACTTATAGCCAGTGTGCAGAACAGAGCATGAATCAGAAAATGTAGCTAAAATATTTTTGGCATTTTGAGATACTGTATATGTTTTAATAGTTACATTCTCTTTAAATGATTTAAAATGTCTCATACACTGTCCAGTACATATAATATCCAGCTGTTTATATACTCTGGAAAGTTTTAGGGTGTGCCACATCTGCTCCCGCTCTGTGCTTTTTCCCAGATCACACTTCCTTTCACAAGGGCCACTTGATACAGAGCCTGTCAGTAAATGCTTTGCAAAATCCTCTTCAGCCGCAGTCATTTTGCCAATCTTTCGTGCCGTTTTTAAGCTGACAGAAATACTTCCAGCACCAGGCTGTTTCGTCTTATTCGCCCCCACTTCTCAGCGAGCAGTTTCTCTTACGTTCTAGAATTGTTTGGGGAAACCGGTGAATCAAATTCAAATGCAGTCCAACAGGGCTCGAGTTATAACATGCTGTAAATTACAATGTATGCAAATTTCAGTACAGCATGGCAATGTGATCTTTCCCTCAAGCTTATTTATATTCCAATCAGTATTTTGCTTCCTATTTTAATCATTTTTTATTGTTAAGGCACTTTTTCGCCTCACACAGAGCACAATTTCTCAGTGATATGAATTATCAAAACTGTTACAATCTTCTCTATTTCAGCCTGCAGCGTTTGCTAACCATGTTATCTATTCAATTATGAAGACGACAGATAAAGAAGATCTCATTATAAATGAATTTCCTATATCCTTGTTTTTTTTTGAGTTGATCTTTTGGTGCATTTGAATAAAGTCGACACCCCTTATCAGCTTGTACATATAGACAAAACCCACTGTCTTAGTTGCTGTTCAGAGCAACACAATTTCTATTTTACAAAACTATCACTGATGTTTTTTTTGCTAAACTGCTCTTCTGCAGTAATTTAAGTTTCTCAATTACTTTATGGAGGTGAATAATGATCCCTTTACCACTAATTATGTGTCCTAATGGACGGCTCCATTCATTAGCGAGACAGAATTTAATAGACATTATTAAGGCCAAGCCAGGTGCTTAATTTTATACATTATCAATTAACAAAAACTAACAAACATAAAAATCCAACAGCAGAATGGAACATCAGTGATGTGTATTCATGCAATAAAAAAGAATGATCTGTCACTTTTACAGAATTAGTGGGTACTGTAATTACAGAAGCATTTTGAACTGAACGGAGGTTGGTGTGCTGCTCTGCCTCAAGTTTTTGACAGAAATTTATTAGCTTATTACTTTTTTTTTTAAACAAACAAGCATTCATGCTGCATTGGCTGATACTGTTAGCATGTCGGTCGTGTGTCTTTCCTGGCTGTATACTTATAATTATGTAATTATTATCTGATCTCTCTCCTAACTCGCTTCCATGACCTCTTTATTTTTTACATCGTGTTCTGTTTCAGACTATATACAGTATATCATTCAGTGGGACGTGCCTCTCAGCAGGGCTTCAGACACAGGCCCACCTGTCATCACTCTCATTGCTTTACAAAGTCAAATAAGCAAAAGCACACTTCCAGGGGAGGGCCATCAATTTCAATAACATTTCTTTATCTGGGGCATGAGATCTTAGGTTGGCTCTGGCTCCTTAAGTTCGCAGCAAGATCTCAGCAAAGACACTGATGTAGGACAGTATAAAACTATCACTATGTTTACCGTGGATGGTAATATCTAGTCACATGCAAATTTTACCAAAATATACATATGTACATTTATTGAACAATATTTTTAGTTGTTTATAAACACTCATAGTCTCTGATATTTGTTTAATTTCCTAAAGAGAACATTAGCATATCATATATAGTGTCAACTCTTTAAATGGAAATTTAATTCTTAGTCCTTATGGAAAGGGATTTTGTGAAATGTCAGTTTTATTGAAAAATACAAGATCTGTTTAACATCCACCTTCTTGTTCTTTGCTTATACCTCTCTACTCCTATTTTTTAAGACTTTATACTTTGTCATTTCCTTAATTGAAATTCTCTTGGTTTATCATGAGAAATTGAATCATTGTGTAGGTTTTTACAAGGTGTACTTCACACAGAAAAACAACTAATTGATGTCTTCATTTGTTATCATTCATTCAAAAAATAAAAAATCCCTCCTCTGGAAGATCCCCCTTGATTAAATTAGAAATTCACTAACAGCCTAAAATGTGCTGACTAGGAGACCTGTTAAGTGGTCATTAAAAGTGCATTACCTACCTATTACAGTTCCAAATTACTTGTATTGTGCTCCACTCTGTATCAAAGTACATCACCTACATCACAACATATTAACTCTGAGTTCTACCTGAGCAGCATTCTGACTGACAGGTGACAAAGTCAGTTACAAAACCTCTTATGAACTGCTAAAACTTAGAATTAGCTAGAAAGGGTTCTTGAGTTGTTACTCTCCTCTTACAGCTTAAAATGTGATAAAATATTTGCAAGTGTTTTCTGATTTAACGGCTGTCAAACAGAATGTTGAAAAAAAACACTAAAACTTCCTTTATACTTACGCGCCTTTCTTATATTGGAAGTCATAAAGCAATTTCTGAAAATGAGAGGAATAATATTTTGGGCAAATTTTGGAGAAAGCCTAAGATGTGTATAATTCTTATATTAAAGTCTTGTTACATTAAAACAAAAGTTTATATTCTGAGAGTTCTGTATGTTGAGTGACTTAAAAGGCTTTAATTTAACAGCGTAGAGACAATCCACAGCGTGGCAGATGGCCTTGTGGATGATGAAAAAGAGAAGCTTTAAAATTATATCTATCAATCCAGCATGTACAACTGGAAGTCAACACATTCAAGAATGCATTAATATAGCAGTAAAACATTGAAATCGCATATATAATTACTACTTTTAAAAAGTCTGGAAACTTAACCTTTTGACAAGTTTTAGAAATGTAGACAGTTTCGTCGCAGTTTTATATTTCAGTGAATAGGTTGGAATACATACAATATGAACTCATTGGCCTGCTGATCATAATTAATGATTACTGATATTTTAAATTGATCAAATGACATAATTTCAGTTGTTCTTGCTCAACAAGTTTATACAGTACATTGAAAATATTGAAAATAATGTCTAATAAACTTAAATCCACAGGTAGTGTGGCTGCTTATATCATTTTTGGCCTGCAATGGAATTTTTTTTCTCTTACATGCAGCACAAAGTCATAATACTGGTAGTTATTTATTAAAGAACATGGACAAGGTCAAATGACAGACTTGGAACATAGATTTGTACAGTATTTTGCAAAATATAAATATCACTTATTTAACAAATGCCTGTAAAAAAAAAAATCACTGCATCAGTGAAAATTATAATCACACACTAAACTGAAGGAAATGTTTTAGTGGAATTAATATTTTGTTAAATGGCACAACATTAGTGGCCTTTGAACAGAAAGCAAACTGTGCTCATCTCATAAATGAGCTTTGAAATGACTGCAAGGGCAAATTAAGACCAAATATTTGTGGATGAAATCGAAACTGATCTTAAGAATGTTGGTACACTGCAAATTAGTTTAATTACAAGGTGGGGAAAGGTTACTCCTGTTAAATATTTAAATGGTGCAAATGAAATGGTAATTTGTTGGGAGAGGAGAAGCCAGGTTCCCTCATTCTTGATTTTCCACGCTGCTCAGAAGTTAGTATGAATATTTATTAGTGCGAGGATGAAAGGTATGCAGGAATAGCGTTCAGAGCGAACGGCACGGCTAGAAAATGCGCATAACCTTCAACAACAAAAGGCAGAAGAGTGACAGCATCCAAGTGCAAGCCTTTATTTCATCACTGTCAAACAGGATCGTTTCCCAGGAAACAGAACGGCATTTGAAAGCGTCTGTCGACAGTCCCTTAACTGCTTTTTAAAAAAGCATGAGCAGTACTCAGCTTCCATGCACACGTGTGTGTGCGATCCTGAAGCAGGATGTCCGGCTTATCAGCTCCAGCCAGGTGAGCTCTGGGTCCCATCCGCTCTGTTGTGTTTTCATGTACTCAGGTACATGGTGTAGTTCACACACAAGTCCCATGCTTGAAGATGAATCAGAAGTGCAATTCTTGGAAAAACAATTTGAAAAACACCATAGTGTTGTTAAAGCCAACAAAGTTTATAGGTTGGCATGTTTTCATTTTCTTAAATGAGCAAACGAACATGCATGCTTGTGTCTGAGTGCCGCAGTATAACTGGTGTAATTTCGTTGTACAGGGTTTAGCATCCATCTGTTTTATATTGTCAGTATGACCAATTAGATTAGGCCTTACATCATCGGCTGTCCCTCACGATGCTATTACGTGCGGACATGGCAGTCCAACACATTATTCACCTCGATAATTTGAATATGACCCAAACAACAAAATAACACCAGAATCGCACCCAGCTGCATGGGTAAATTATACGCAGGGAGTGTTCACGGCTCCTAGGCTGAAAGGTGTGAGACTCATTTTATTACCCAGGCAGGGGGAACGTGCCGGAAACATGGACGACTTGATGCCAAACCCTTGTTTAAAAAGTGATGTTGTGCCATTTCCACAGAAGGGCATCACTGGCACTGACCTGGACTAAATGAGCCAGTGCAATCGCAACACCTGTCACCTGTAAAAGCTTTTCAGTACGTCTGTCCACCATCTGGATTAAAGAAAGTTTTACGCCTACGTTGAAGAAATGCCAGGCCACAACACTGTTCGCTCAGACGCATATGTACGGTATCCTGCCACAAGCAAGGAGAGCTTATTTTTCAACTACAAGTTATATTCAATAAACAGAACATTGCAAAAGATAATATAATGTAAAAGATGGAAGTTTTTAGGCTGTAATAAAGTACCCAAAATCTGTGTTTGATGGACATTTAATTGACAGGTGTTTCTTTGAAAATAAACGTTATTTACATTAACATGGCAGATAAATGAGCAGGAAAAGATGTGAACACAGGAGCAACACAAATTCAAAAAGTAACAAAAGTTTCATGAATAAATTAGGAAGTGAAACTGTGAAAGCCAGCACAAGAGAGGAGAAAAGTTCTTGACAACACAGTAAGCTGAGGAGCAGCGGAAGGAGAGAGGGAAGGTGTCAGAGCAGGACGCGGCTGCTTTTAGAGCTTACTGAGGCCCGCAAAGCAGGGAGCACAGGCGCCCACGCAGGCGGCCGCGTCCAACATGCTTTCTGTGTCGACAGCTAATTAGGTCTGCCCCGCCACCCCCCTACTTCAACCCCACATCCACCCCATTCCTACAACAGACTGCCCTCTCTTCTTTCCCTGAACAAATGTTTTTGCTTTCCACAACACAATGATTTACTAAATTATATTTTTTAAAGTTCCATCAGCTCCCTTTTCCCACTCTCTCTCCCTTTCTCTCCCTCCCTTTCTCTCTCCTTCCTGCCTTCTCCCTTGCTCCCCCGCCTCTCTTTCTCTCCCTCCCTGTTTCTTTCTCCCTATCTGTCTGTCTCTCCCCCCTTCGTTTTCTCTCTCTTTCCCTCCCTTCTCCCTACAGTGCCTGGATGTGCAGCGCTGCAAAATGAACCACAGAAACACAAACAAAGCGGGCGTATTAAGAGGAGCCGCGGGCCGCGGGCTGGCCGCACACGCCGCTCCCCCCTGGCAGCAGTCACGGGCCGCGCGCTGCAAGTAAACAAAGCGCGCTCTGCTAACGAACTCCCACTCTAATTACTGGCTGCAGATGCATCAACTGTGGCAAATGAGGTGCGGGCAGCCATTAATTATCTAATGAAGCCAAGCTGGTCTGCAGCCTGGGAGGAGCTGATTAAATATTAAAGAGAAGCATATGGGGGAAGTGGTGGACTGAGGCAGGTGGAGGAGAGAGGGGGAGGAAAGATGGAGTAAAGCAGAAAACTAAAGTAAGAGTGAGACGCAGGCGGCAGGCAGAATGATTTATCTGCACCTATTAGATGAGTGGGTCCAAAACAGCAGCTTCTACAAAATGGCACATTTGTATAAATTCCCACACTACGTGTAGCTGTTAAATGGCATAAGGCAGCACAGCATTGTTGTAAATAAAGGCTTTGGATAAAGCCAATGAATAAATTTAGAGGAAAGTAACCAACCTTGTCTATTTCGCATGGATGAGGACCATTGGATGAGCCGGACCAGCTCACTCTTAGCACCCCAGGTGCCTAAACCTGCTGGACATGCAACGTTGTCATGGCAAACGTTTGTCAACTTTGACCCCAACAGTCAGAAACTGTTTGTGTCAGTTCACCCGAGAGGCTCTGTGATTGCTGCACTTTTGTTCCACGACTTTTTCACCCAGGGCAACGCAGAGGGTCCCAGTAAGGAGACTCACATCACTCAACAGTGCTGTACTTCTTTGGCATTCTTCAGTATTCAAAGCTTTTTGGTGTCATGTCAATGAAAAAGCTTTTAAAAATGACAGTGTATGTATTACAATATGTTACTTAGTTTTTAAAACAACCAGCAAGAAATTTGATGGGACAGTCCTTTACATAAAAAATGTTGCCCACAATGCTATGTACCTATAATAGTTGATGTCTTAATATCATAGGGAAAAAGCCTTAGTCTTCTGAACAACATTCTACTTACTAATGTCATAAATATGGATTTTGGTTACAGCCATTAAATGATGCAGCACTAACAATCTGCAGCAGTGTTTGAAATTAGAGATTACACCTCCAGATGAGTACTGTAACTATTTAGCAGTTTAGATTTGAAGCTTTTTAGTCTCTTTTGAACATCAAGACATTCAGCTAAAGACAGTGCTATGCACTTACCTGTATTTGATGATGCCATTCTTTAACCTGTCAAGCAGGCAGAAGGTCAAAGACTTTTCTAAAATGACCAATGTCATTAGCCATTGATGGTCTATGCATTTCTTAAGGTCAACTTATTGGCACTTATAAGTGGAGACAGACAATGTAGACGAAAAAAATGTGTGTTTACCAGACATAACAGATGTGTAGGACAGGAAGGTGGCAAAATAGTGTCGTGTGAAAACAGAGTGGCATAGGAGGGAGATAGGAAAGTGAGACAGGGGAGTGAGGTAGAAGTAGGCAAGGAGAGTGAGACAGGAGAGTGGGGTATGGGTGGGATAGGAGTGTGAGACTGGACAGAGAGACAGGGAAGTGGGGTAGGAGTGGGCAAAGACAGTGAGACAGGAGAGTGGGGTATGGGTGGGATGGAAGTGTGAGACAGGAGAGTGGGGTATGAGTGGGATGGGAGTGTGAGACAGGAGAGTAGGGTATGAGTGGGATGGGAGTGTGAGACAGGAAAGTAGAGTATGGGCAAGACAGGAGTGTGAGACAGGGAGATATATGGGAGTGTCTGAGCTACATGTGCATGGATGCCTGGTGAATATCTAATGAAACACATTTATTGTGAGTTGGGCCAGTCTGTAATGGATAAACAGCGCTCTCACTGACTCCTTCATGTGCTTGTGCACTAGATGGTCCTCTAACATCACTTCTCAGGCGAGAACTGAAATGTCAGCACAAAGCTCACACCATTGCTCTGTCCAATGTGCATTTGGAGTGTGACCAAGGTACATATGCAACACCTGGAGGTAAAACCCATTCTCTGGGTTCTGTAAAGAGAACATGTTCTCTGAAACTCAGCTCTAAATGGCTTTATTAAAAACATTTTCCAGATAGTAACACATTACTTGGTCCTTGAGGTGTCAGTCAGGTGCTGTTTAAAACACATTCTGTATGAGGTAGCTCTGTATGAGGTAAATGTGTCTCTCTATCTTTCTCTCGGTGTGCTCCATGGCCACTGGGGTCAGTTTGTCGAGTCAGTTCTGTGACCACACCGAGTGTACTGTATATTATGCAAGTCAGGGTACGACACACTATTCAGCAGAACATATACATGTTTTTCCTAATTTTTGGCAAAGAATATCTACCAGTTATGTTGTACCTCTTCATCCAGGACAGGAGTAACATAAATGTCAGGCCATGACACTGACAATGAAAACTATAGTGTTGAGATTTTTTCTCAGCTCCGAAATGTAACAGAGCCCGACCACAGCACACCTTACTAAGACAGAGCACTTCCTGCTCAGCTGGCTTAGAGAGAAGACAGACAGGGAAAGCCTTGAATAACATCAGCACCTACCTTTATAAACAATCACTGCATTATCCCTAATATTCACAGCGATAAAGAAACTTTAATGGTGAAAAGTACAACATCATGACACAGAACACCAGTGACATCCTTACCTGTGATGGAAACACAGGGCAAGTGACTCAACTGTCAACAGCCTCAGAGAAAATTGCAGACCCTTCTCGTCAACCAGCATCGTGGGGGGGTGGGGGGTGGGTGAAGAGACATTATTTCATACCTGGTAACTTACAGTTAAGTTGAATCAAATATTCCAGATGGGATTCAGAAGACTGGATGGTGGTATTTGTAGGAGGTGTAGATGTGCCAACATGTAGCTCAGACATTGTCGCAGAAGATAACCCCCCAGCTGCATTGGGGGACTAGTGTGTAAAGGAACCCCCCCCTTCCCATCTCCTCCTATTCCCCCTCAGCCGAAGCTGAAGAGCCAGGGGGAGAAAAGGAAGGTTTTATAATGGAATTAATGACCAATTTTAAATTATTATTCCAACACGTGACCCCAAAAGTTCATTCATTATTGATCACCCATTTCTGAGGCTGAGCAGTAATTATACAGCATGATGGTGGCATGATGTGACTCATTCTTCACATTTAAACATTTAAATTGCTTCTCTTTCCTGCTAACCTCTTAAGCTATGTTTTGTAATTACACAAATCAAATGGAAACTGAGGTAATTTTTCTTTTTAAAAATGTATCAATTTTATATGCATTTCACCTGGTGCAATTCACATTTGCATTATATAATATATATGACATTTTTCCCCACAGTGATTTAACACTTCATCTGTTAAACTTTCACGTAATTGTACATTTTCAAAACCACGCGTATAACTATCAAAAATTTTGCAAGTGTAGAAACATTATATGCAGCAAGCTCCTGACTGCAGAACTAGATCGAAATACAGAATAAAATGTTTGGAAGAAAATAAAATAAACTCAACAATCTGATTACAAAATACAGGTGGTAGATGACACATCTACAAATTTTTAGAGTATAACAGAGTACTGTGCAAAAAATTGTTTTGAAACACCAGGTTTGATTAAATCATCAATATTAACCACTGGCGAAAACTAACCTACAAAAGCAGAAAATATCAACTATGAAAAGCGCTCTTTTACCTTTTAATCAATGTACTTGAAACTCTTACACATAATATATGTACTAAAGACAATTTTCTGTAATATAATTTTGGCACTACGGTAAACTTGGGCACATGCTGAAATTCCATCTCGAGTGTGAACTTTCAAGTGTATCTTTGAAGGACAGAGATGGGAACACAGAGTGAGGCTGCCCTGCCCCCCCCCCCAGCCTCCCTCAGCCTCCCCCC
>JABJVR010000038.1:4248304-4268784 GCA_025773905.1 Chitala chitala | reverse complement strand
TTCTCCCTCCCCCTCTCCCTCGTGTCCTGCGTTTTCGTCGTCCCCCCCCCCCCTCCCCCCGCCCTGGGGGGCGGCGCCCCAATTTTCATTCAAAAAAACAGAAGTAAGACTTTTTTGTGATAGTATTACATAACACTTGCACCACTGATATGGCAAACATTTCCATTAGGTTCAAGCTTTGTTTTCAGCCTCCTTAACATTTGTTTCACTCACCCAGAAGCTGTGTGAATTAGTGTTGGATTAAAGGTGTGTGTCTGTACACACTTCCTGCACTGCACTGGTCACTCTTATTCTCCATGTTCGCAAGAGGGAACGATTTCTCTGATTATCACACTGGCATTTTTATCAGTTCCGAGTAGCACAGAAAAGAACAGGTTGTGCCTATTTTTAAAATTTGCTTAATCCGTTAGGGCACATGAGGGGGTGTTTGGACTGTAGCTCAACGTTCCCCTGGGAAATGGGCCATCAGAGTGCCCCTCCCACTCCTATCCAGTCATGTGACTGCATAAACAAAGCATCAGTTTTTTTTTTTTTTGGGGGGTGGGGTGGGGGTTAAGTGCATCCCCTGTGTTGCCTGGTGGGTAACATGACACATGTTCTGGAGTAAATGGAGGCACTAAGGCTGATAACTGAAAGAGGGCCCTGTTCTGCTAACGTCAGCTCTTTGGCCTTAGCGTTACTCTGGGCTGCAAACACTTACAAAGTGGAGAAATGGCAGAAATCTTGCCTAGACTGGCACTTTGGACAGCATGGGCTCACTGTAACTAACAAGCCTTTCACTATTGAAAACGAGCAAACAAACTGGCCACACCCCCAAAACCATCACTCTGCTTAAAATGTCAAGGGGACTCACAGCAAAAACCAAGACTGCCTACACACCCTGCCCTAATGAGTTAGAAAAACATGTGCAGCTTTAAAACAAAGGCAAAGTGCAGGTTCTTTCTCACTTTGTAAAACATTGTTTACATCCAGAACCACTCATCTGTGTGCACAGGAGAAAAAAATCCAAATTCTAGCCTTCAAAAACAGCCAAAATAAGATGTGAAAAACAAATAGTAAGAAATTGTACAGAATGTCTTCATAAAGTATTGGCCCTAAAAGTTTATATAGCTCTATGTAAACATAGTCTTTATAAATGGAAAAAAATGTATTCTGCAAATAAGTTAACTAAATGTAATATAATCACAATAAACTCAGTAGCACAGTTATAGTTCACTACCATTAACTCATTGGCACAGTTATAGTTCACTACCATTAACTCAGTAGCACAGTTATAGTTCACTACCATTAACTCAGTAGCACAGTTATAGTTCACTACCATTAACTCAGTAGCACGGTTATAGTTCACTGGTATTAACTCAGTAGCAGTTATAGCTCACTATCATTATCTCATTAGCACAGTTATAGTTCACTACCATTAACTCAGTAGCACAGTCATGGTTCACCAGCACTAGCTCAGCACAGTTGTGCTTAACAGATATTACAACCAATGTAAAGGAAGTCATTTCATGCAATATCTCAGCCACTTGTGCACCCACATTCACACTCCTGAGCTCCTTTGAAACTTTTCAGATGTCTTTTTCTGAGGTCCTTGGGTGTGTTACCTTCTAATACATCATTGTTATCTTCAGGTGCTTACTTCAGTGCAGCTCCAGCTGGAATTCACAGTGTTACTTTTTAAGACCTGATTTTCAAACCCGCTAACACACTGTGTTTTCACTATGCTGACACCACTACGTGTCCTTCCAGCAGCAGCTACATCTCCCCGTACCCAAACAGCTACACACGTGCCTCACAGTACCGTTAACGAGAAGAAGCAGAGGACGGATCGTACTGGACAAGCGTATCATGCATGCAGGTCAGCTCAAACGCTCCTATTTTAATGCAAATGCTTTTTAAACTGGTTTACATTCATTCAATAAATTTAAATAATATTTTCAAAACTGCATAGCCTACTATTTTAATTTGCCATTCAAGGAAAAAAGATAAAGTCTATTCTGGATACACATGTGCTAATACTGACTCTGTAAACAGTGCAATGGGCAGTCCTAATTTTGACAGTTCACTCAGCGAAAGCATTCTCACCACTGACAGACATTCGCAGATACAGTCCTACCACTGTTAGCACATCAGTGTCACGTGTTAACGTCACGTCACTACAGGTCTTCACTTGAGTGTGATACACACTCTGTGCAAGCCAGTTGTAGCCTTCAGTCTTGCCACTAACTGCAAGTAAGGCTGCCCAAGGGATGACATTCAGGATGCCTGGCAAAGGGCTCTGAGACAGATAAGATGTACCAGACACTGGCGCCCAGACACTCTCTGAGGGTCACATCGGCTGCCTCAGGCTCTGTATGAGTGGTCAGCCCACACGACCTCTGTCACTCTCCGTTACTCTCCGCCACTCTCTACCTTTCTCTGACAGCCTCTTGTCTCCGGTGTGCCTCTTAATACCAACAGATTACCATCTTGTGTACCCTACATAGGTGTGTGTTTAGGAGTATTTAATTAGTGTGGAAAGGTCAACTACACATGCCACATCCTAGAAACTTAGAGTACAACTCCATTGTGTTTTTTCACACTTACTACATCTGAGACCCCAATCTGCCCTCTTTTTTAGCCTGCGGACATGATATATTACACGGTGAGGGGCAGAGCTGTCACAGCTAGGATACAGGCACATCACGGTGACATCTGCGCTTCATCCTCAGATCTCTGCAGCTCTGAGAACAACTGTGTGCTACAGTACTGCTAAGAGTGAGAGTCACACAAATCTCCGCCTCTGTCTAGCCTTTAGGTGGCAGAATCAGAGGTGATGCACCACATCAGCCAGTGGAACACCTGTTAAGATCCAACACCCAAGGAGAAATCCCTGAAAGTTTCTCATGCAGTACAAAAGGTCATAACCTGGATGGCTTCAATGACAACAGTGACATGCAAACAGAGCCAGCCCTGACCAATCTGGTGCCTTAAACAAGATTTTAGCTGGCGCCCCTTACATTGCAACCAATTCCACTGCCAATCACTGCAGTGGTGCTCCTATGGATGGACGATGCCCCTAGCATTTGCCAATATGGCCTATGCCCAAGGCTGGCTCTGTGATGCAAACATAGATGCACAACTCTAGTATACAGGTATCACTTTGACCTCTACCTGTTAACTAACCATAAAGTCATTATTGCAGTGTCTATTATACAGGTATCACTTTGTCCTCTACCTGCTAACTTACCATAAAGTCATGATTGCAGTCTCTATTATACAGGTATCACTTTGAACGCTACCTGCTAACTAACCATAGAGACTGGAGACTTGTAACTGTATCAGATCCAATTTGGACTCTCTCGTGTTTATAACACATTCTAAGATGAGTGATCCAAGCTCTATCGCAAGCCGTTTTGACGTGGACAGGAATGTCCAGGAATGACTTCATGAGATCCTGGCTTAGGCACGTCATTAGCACTGTGAGCAGTGAGCATGAAAATGCTCCCCGCTGCCTGAAGATAACAGTTAGTTCTACTGCTTAATGAATGCAGGAGAACGTCTGCTCAGCTACAGCGCAGCCCTGCCGTACACTGAGAAAAAAAACCTGAGCACAATAATTATGCTAGAACCATGACAAATTAGACTGTATCAAGTAAATATAACACGCTATCAAAGACATTGCCTACCGAAGCCAACTTGGAGTAAATTAGTGCCACGAACAACACAGTGAAAGGTAAGGAACAGAAACTGATTTTACATTTGTTGGTATATTTAGCAGCCCACAAAAAGAAACTTTGTTCTTCAGAAGAGAGAGAGAGAGGCCACTGCCCAGCCTCCTGTTCCTGACAACAGAGATGAAGTATGCCTTTTATTTTAATGAGGTGCCAAATCACAAACTCACATCAGCATCTTATGAAATTCAAATGCAATTTGAAAAAGGACTCCATGCTATAATTTGTAAATATCCAAGACCGGCGATTTCAAATGTAAAAACTTGCTTAGTATTCAATGAAAAGACCTTACAAATCCTTCACTGGTGATGCGGAAATACCACAATTATTATTTAGGGTCAAAACATATTTATATTCATCGCACTGAAGTCGCGGTGACCACTTCTCTCCTTTACTGCAAGTCCTGTGTCTTTCTGAGAAAATGCCATGACTGAACGGGATTAGTCATGTCTAAAGGAACACCACATGGACAAGAAATGCAGCGACCCTACAAACCGCTGGATCGAGAGTTTACTTCTGCTGTGATTTATGTTTGTGATAAATTTGGATTCGGGACTTTTGCCATCTGAAGCCAGTGTCAGAGGAGGCTGGAGCCTCAGTAATTCACTTGAGCAGAAACTGACAGCAAAATAAAAACTCTTTTTTTTCTTTCATTAAAGAGTTCCTCTGCACCCTTGGGCTAGCACTTGGCAAACTCACAAGAATAAACCATTTTCACTTCAAACAGCCATTATGGTCTGAATCCAATTGACTTGAGACAAAAGTATTGAGATAATCAGCATATTAGAGCCAACACTAGAACCATATGTTAATTATGTAAATGATTCGTTTTAATCAGCCAGAACCATGTAAAGACTTACTGGAAAACCAAGTGTAGGATGTTATTAAAAATGTCATTAATATTCATCCTGGCCCCGTGCGTGAACGTATCCATCCAAACGGATGAATTAATAGTTTGATGAAGGATAAAACTGCTGGAGGGGACGTCAAGAGGAAGCCATCTGTCTTACTCTGTGCCCCCTCCCGTGCCAGGCCAGCACTGAGTTGACATCAGGGCTGAGATGACCCAGTGGACTCTTTATGGCGGTGATGGAATGGGGGAGTGTGTGAACAGCAGCCGGTGACCTCTTGGACGAAAGCCTTCAAACAATCAATTCCACATATGCCCAGAGTGAACTGAGGCATCTGAAAAGCAGACTGGCAAAACAGCTGACATCACATGGGTAGAACTTAGATCATATGGGCAGAATTTAGATTACATGAGAAGAATTTGGATTACATAGGCAGAACTCAGTTCACATGCATAAAGCGTAGATCACATGGGCAGAGCTTAGATCACATGGGCGAGCCTTGCCATCACGAACAATTATATTCATTTTTCTACTTATCTCCTGTGTAACTTTCAAATGCTCTTAACTCTGCTGTCAGTCATTCAAAAGAAAACTAGCTACATCTATTCTACTGAAATTCTGTTAGAAAGTATTCATTCACTAAATCAGTTACAGGCCATTCTCGACGTTACAGAAATTGGTCCATGAAACTAGTGCCTAAATGTTCTTAACATGGCTAACTGTGTCCAGCATGAGTGAATGTCCACATCATGCTGGTTGAATGTCCACATCACAGCTGACTGACTGTCCACATCACGGATGACTGAGGTAGAGGTCATTCCTTCATAGGTATGTTCTTCATACCTACCACACACTGAGACACAATAGGTGCTGAACAGCTGAAGTGCACACTGAGTCAGTCCTTCAATATGTTAATGAACAAATTAGACACGGTATCGCGTTGCTCCTGAGGAGGGTGCAAATGGCACTCAAAGATGCCTTTCAGTGAAAGAGAATGGTCAGATGATCACAGGATACAGAAAATACAGGGGAGAACCAGGGGTACAGTGAAATGAGGAGAATTCTAAGGTTTTCCTAAAGTCAGTATAGTGTTGATAATGCACAGACACACGTGCGCACGCACACACACGCACACGTACACACGTACACACACACACACACACACGCACAGAAAAAACTGAGCACATACATATGCATTTAAAAAATGACTACTGTGAACATGAATTTCATAATCATTAAACAATAAAACCAACACATTTTATAAAACGTACGTTAAAACGGTGCTTATGTTAAAAAAAAATATAGTGATGTTATTTATCAGCTACATAAAAGCAGTTAGCCAGAGTAAAATAGCAAAAAGTGGATATTGAGTGACCCAGTTTAGGTTAGGTGTCATCCATAAAAGGTTCCCACCCGGGAATTGGACAAAGCCAGCTATATACAGTAATACAGTGTAATGTACCTCATATTTATCTCACATACACCATGTGTACAGCAGAGTATACAGAAACGAAGGTGCATGGGCAAGGGCTGGAAAACACGTCAAATCTGAAATGCTAATGCAATACATCATTTAAATACCTTTTATGCATGCCATGAATATGTAGTTCTAGCACCTTTGAATAATCTCTCCGTACCTACCAAAGTCAAAGGACATGCACGCTCGCATGGAGATGTGTGCTGGCCTGCCTTTAGTGCGCCGTGGAAGAGGTTCGTTTGTAACAGGAAGCCGGCGATGTTGTGCTGCACACCTTTAAAGCGTTAGAACGCTTCACCGATAAACACGCTCTTTTTAGCCTCGCCCTAATTCTGTGTCCCCATTCGTCCTGAAGATGTTCTGTTGGGATGGGGCAAGGGCGCTGCAATGTTCCCATCTTATTCACTGGAAACCACAATATTTGCATGCGCTGTAGTAGCAGCTGTTTTCCTGCATCGCTGTGATCCTAATCAGCTGCTTCTAGGACAAAGTGCAAATGGAAATGGTGTTTTTGGGGTTTCCTATTGGGTAACGAACACATTTTGCTTCCGGGCCTTTACATGACAATCTTTTTGAGGCACTGCTCTACGCAAAACCCTTCGATAGTGCATGTAACAGCAAACGCTCCCAAACTGTCTCTAGATTAACTTCAGAAAGGGTGCAGTGCATTATTCATGCTCCATTTTGTAGACAAACTGGTGCCAGACAGAGGGGTATTCTGCAAACTGTGTGATGCCAGATATACAGTGAGTGTTAAAGCACAAAGTGTGAATGAGGGAACTCCACCCACAGCAAGCATTTAAATGGCAAACACCCAAACACCCCTCCTGTTCAGTAAACAAACTATGACTTCTGTCCTTTATTTGGGCTCAGTTATTATTGCTTTCAACTTTGTGTGCTGATTTTCTGTTTAGTGTGGTTTTTTTTTTCACTTTTGGAACGGTGAGATTCTTTCACTGCAGAGCACAGTCATTGCTAGGATTATTATTATTAGTTCTTATAGCTGACAAAGAAATTTCAAAGATCATCCATTCATCTCCATTGATGCAGTGCTGAACACTGGGCCAAGGGTGGTACTGACCGTGGGTCTGCCCTGCAGCACTGAGCTGGACACGGACCCAGCACGCTAGCAGCAGGATGAGTGCTCGACCTGAGTGGCCATGCCGCTTCTCCTGCCTTCCCTCATTTATATTCGCCAGACTCCCGGTCCCTCTCACACACGCCATTAGATGCTAATTTTTGTGGAAGGATTCTGTAAAATTGGTTTCATTCAGCAGGTCCTGATGACCTTGTTAGGATGAGAACCCCCTTCTTTTTTCCTCTAAAAAACACTTGATAACATGCTAGCTCTGAATGTAGCTCTTTCCTGACATTATTTTATATATATTTTACTCTCTTTTTTCCCATTCACAGGAGGTTACAGAGCCAGCCCACCCTTAATCTCCTCAATTCTCAAATTAAAGGCAGGGTGTCAAGAACAATCTAGAAGCTAGTACGTGAATGCTATACATCCACATAAAAAACGTCTCCACATCAATTCTGTGTGCCTTTGTGATGTGGAGATAGTGGCATTTGGTAATGATGAGAACATTCCAACAAATCAATGGTTATTTAATTCTGCGTAAAAAGTGGAGTCCATTAAACTTGATTACGTTTAGCCTGCAGTCCTGCCTTCTCTCCAGACTCCTTCTAAGTGCGAGGTTCATCAGAAGTTTCTAGACCCAACAACATGTGCTAATACAGCAAGCCAAATATCATTGGCATGTAATCAAAGAAGAATGAAATCATACATGAGGCCCTCAACAATTACAGATAGTTTGTCTGCGTTTGGTGGAGAGGGATCGACTATTTTAATGTAACGGACAGTAAAAATTTGAATGACAAGTGTTCAAAAGTAAAACAAAAACACGATACTTCACATTAATCAGAAGCAAATTTCTACACGTGACCTGGGTGTTTCTAACAGAACACCTTTACACATTTAATCATTAGCACAAAAATATTTGTCATTGCAAGCTAAAATATTAAATTAGAAATGAAATAGAGATACATATGTAACAAAATAAGCTCATTTAAAGCATTATGGGAAGGCATCGCTGTGATATTACTGGCGAAATCCATTCATTCTGAAATCCTCAGACCAGTCTGACACATAATTTCAGAAAATTAATACACAGTAAAAACCCAAATGTATTTTATTAGTGAGCTTTCTGATTTCTTGAACATGTAATGTTAGAAATTCAATCACAGCACTGATACTGATGACAGTTAACATAATATAGCCAAACCACAGACTCTGTAAACAGCTTCAGAATTATCAGGGTGTCAAAGAGATGTTGAGGAAGTTAAAAAGGGACAACCAAGCAGAAAGACACTGTATGAGCCGTTTCACTGCATCCAGGTGTATCCAGGTACATCTGGGTACGTTTCATCAAGTGCCAGGAGACACAGATCACACATCGGTGCATGGGATTGCTGAGTCTCCTGGAATGGCAAGGGGGGGCATCAAAGTCCCCTGCCCTGTGGTCAACCTCCTCGAGCAAAGGCATGAATGCTAAGCACTTGGACGATCAATATGGGCGAATATAGCTCAACTGCACCATTTGTTCAGCCATGAGAGATGTCAATACACAGATTAAGGTGATCCATCTTTTTGATTTCCCACTGTCTGTTGCCTGACTACATGAGAGCTTTTGCCTGTATTAAAAGTGTTTGCTTTCTCAACCATAAAAATTCCAATTATTGCCCTAAGTACAATAGTGCTGAGTTGCTTGTTAGAAAGGTACCGCCAGCCCCCCCCCACCCATCAATAACGTGCTCTGTGGACACCACAATCGGTGCTTACGATGACGTCATGCTTACAGACATTCCGCCTCCTCTGTGCGCTTCACACTGCAGAGAGCTCCACACCTTCTGTAACACCTTAAAGACAATCGTCCTGTTCTGGCTTTTCATTTCTGTTAAAGGGAAATCGGTGGGGATGTGATGCCATGGGTTTGGGGGCGCTCCTGGGGTGTCATTGCACTGTAAGAATTGGCAACTAACAGTACAGTCAGCACGGACCCCATTATTGGGCACATAGCTTAGCGGACCCCGTGCTGCAAACTGCGTCAGAACACGTTCTGCGCGCTGCAGCATGAGACATGCAAGAAATGCGGTAAGGTGGAACGCAGGCTGCTGCAAACACAGGCATGCGAGGCAGAAAGGAGGAGGCCAGGACTCCTGTGCAGTTCCCTGTACAACAGCACGCACTGCGGCCGCTGCTAAGCGTCATCATTTCAGCACGGCGTTCTGCCTCTCAATTCACATGTTTAATGCGGTTCAGGAAATAAAGAAAAAGTTAAATCTCCAGAAAAAAATGCAAACTAATTACATAAATATTATACACTCCACAACGCTTTGAAGTTGAGTAGGTGTTCATACTTGAAAACCTAGACGTGGAAGTACTGCATAAAAACAAATAATTACTGGCATAATAAAAGTAGCACCCCACTTTATCATAATCTGCAGAAAATAAATTATTCTATTCCGCTGTTTCAGTTCGCTTCTTATGTGATGAATTCTGACACTTAACAAACATGAACTACAGGCCTAAAGAGTGCATTAATGAGATGACAAAAAAATCAGACTTCACAAAATCCACCTGTCGGAGTTATGTTACAAAATATCCGTTAATTATTTTTCCAAAACGAAGGTGTTTCCACTTCACTGCCGTGACTTTGGATTCTCCTGTTTCAGCGTGACAGAGCCGTTCTGGTTAATGATGACAAGATCCTGGCCACAGCTCCTTTCAAAGAGTAATGGAAAAGACCACAACAAAACCAGCTTTGCTGAATTCACACAACAAAGAAATAGTGAGGTTGGGATAAATAGATCTTAACAGTTGTGCAAAATCACAGTCACAAACTGAACCACCCTACCTGACAGATGTGCCTTATTCTCCATAAATTAATCAATCAGTCGACCCTGTCCAAAAATCCCAAACTCTTGTAAGTGACACGAAACTGGATACAGACATTTTCTTTGAATGGAGCCGGAACTAAACAACAGTGTTTCAGATGAGACTGGCCCACGGTTTGCAAGGCAGGTGACGCCAAAACACTAATAAAATAAAAAATAATAATAAAAAAAAAAATCACACTAAGAATGACCAACTATCACATTAACAGTTGCTGGAAAAGCTTGAGCAATATGAACCAACACACACAGACACACATGCACGCACACACACACATGCACACACGCACTTTCTTATCACAGTGACTGTCTCACACACACACACACACACACACACACACACACACGGATGACTGCTGGGTCCTTAAATTGTCCTAGTTCTTTCCTATTAGTTCAGACACAAAAAAGAGATTGAAAATGTGACTGCTAAGGAGTGCGGCTTTGAGAAGTGTGCATAGTTGCACAATTATTTCCTCACAGAAATGTGGTATTTAAATATTTCCATTGGACATTATGTGCATTTACATCCAGTGTGCAGCTCCGTGTTGCCTTGCTGTTATTGATGTTTTCTTGTTACGGCCCTGATGCAATCTTCCCATTTTCAATTTGAGCATTATCTCTAATATCACACTGCTGTTATTGCTTTGCTCTTTGTACTACGCAGACTTTTAAAAATATCTGGATATATATAATAAGGATTTACATAGAAATTCAAATCTTTCTGACAGTGTATCAGATGATCAAAGGGGCTGAGACCGCAGAGTGGCCAAAGGGACGACTCAGATGAGGTGGATCCTTATAGCAGCACAGAAGGTGGGGAGAGGGGACAGAGAATTCTGGGAAAAAAATGTGTCCTATTTCTATATGCATGTTGCAAAAGCGTGCTCAGAAACACACGCAAAACCCCTGTAATAAAAGTAATGCTGATAAGAAGGGGAGAGAAGATTAAATTTAACAGTGTCCCCTACATACACATGGTCTTTCCTGTCACTGTATCTCTCTCTCCCTCTCTCTCACACACTCACACACACACACACACACACACACACACACACACACACACACACACACACACACACACACTCCTGTATAAGACAAATGTGGGCATGGGGCAAAAAATGTGAAGCAAATTCAATGGTGATAAAGGAAGTGCTCAGTTTCTATTCCATTAAGGATTCAGACAAATCCCAGTGGTGTGTGTAAGTGAACTTCTGCTACATTAACACTTCAGGCCACTCCCACTGGTGTGTGCAAGCGAACCTCCATTCTATTACGAACATGCACACTTAACTGACCAAATTCATTTACATAATTACACATTTCACATAGTTTTAAAACGTTACGTAAAATTTGGTGCGTTAGATAAACAGCACATTTAAAATACGGAAGTGGACCTTTCAAATCGAAGGAAAAAAAAAAAACTTGAGATAAAAAAAAGGGAGGATCAGCTCCAGCATGGCAAATTAGGCTACTCCGATAATTCCAGGGTTCACTGTAAGACAAGAAAAAAAGGAATGCTTTCTTTTAAGATGAAATTCCAACGTATGCAAAAGTGAAAAGAGAAAACAAATTAAACGCAAGCTGCCAGGTTCGGTCTCGCTCGGGCTCCTTTGATAGGTGTAATTGGATTCCTGCACTTTGACCTCTGTCTGAGCCCCAAAAGCGCCTCCGCATTTTCAAATCAGACATGTTCAGCTGCCAGAGGAAATCCTGGCCCTTGATTGGAAAGCCGCCCCTGGCAAGAGATCTCTTGTCATGGAGATGGTTACTGTCCAGGCCACACAATAAGGCTGCTACTATTCGTGCGTATGCTAAGACTGTGAAATCCAATCCTAGATAGCCATTCCTTCTCAGCATATAAGAAGAGAAGTGTGGGGGGAGTGTGTCTGTGAGGTACATATGTTTGCATGTACATGCTTGTCTGTGTGTGTGTGTGTGCACATCTTGCAGTGTGTTAATTTGTGTGTGTCACTCTGTGTGTCTCCTATGATGTGTATTATTGTGTACATGACAGTGTCTGTGAGTGTGTGAAATGTACAGTGTGTATTTGTGTGCATGCATATTTGTCATTGTAAAATTGTGGTGTATACTGCATGAGTGTGTGTGCACTTCTTTTTATGTCCCCTGTGATATGCATTATCGCACGTCTGTACATATACGCTTAGATATAAGAGGGCTATGTGCATATTTGTGTTTCTACAAATTGGGGTCCCTTTGATGCCACTACCCCGGGTTCCCAAGGCCTGTTTGGGTATCTCACACAGCATCTGTCTCCACAAAGCCGAACACTTAATCAGTTCTTTTACCAGTGTCTTTTCCAGATGAATAAAGTAAGCCAAACTGCAGTTCCAGCATTTACAGGCGCCGATAATAATCGCTTTCAAGGTCGCAGTCAATCTTTCCGACAGTAACATTCTGAAACACTCCCTGTGTTGTATGGATGATCAGGTATAAATGACTCAGAGTGGTAATTCACCCATCCACCCCGCACTTTTTGTATTGTGTAGAAGTGATCCAAATTAACTACCACTCATTGAAGAGGTGAGTGATACGCTTTGTCTGTTTTTGAACCAAGCCCCAATCAATCCTTTTATTGTACTGATTCTGTGTTAAGTTATTTAACAAAAATGTTGGAATGTGGAAGACTAAGATAACAATAAGTTGTGTTCTAGAAATACAAAATTGTACGACAGAATTCTGGACTAAATGATGACTGTTTTATGCACTGATTCTCTCTGCTACTTTCACAAACCAAAGTGAGGTTTCTAAACATGGAGTTGAGTTGCCACATTTTTAACAAGAGACCCACTGAAATGGGCTATCCAGCTTTCCCTGTACACCTGGTGCCTCACTACGTACATCTTACTTAGGCAGGTGTTTCTGTAAACGCAACCCTACTCAAAGCTGCCCTCCTCGTACCCTCATTTCAGCTGGCTGCTCTACAACCAAAGATGAATGCATCAATACAGCACTCGGTGATGGACGTCCTCATTAAAATGCACTACTGCTAAAAATGTTTAGCTCTAAATCCACTTGCTAAATGTTTATTTGCTCTCAGATCCCAGATGGACTTTCCTGAGCGAGGGCAAGTAAAGGCCAGTTTTCAGAGAGCACCTTTCTGTCATTACCCTGTAACATGACTGAGCGTGATAAGGTCATGCCTTACCTCAAACGTCCCTGCACACTCAAAATGGAAAGACCTCAGGCTGTGTAGGAGTTTGCAGAAACTCATGAACTATAAGGCTTGCACTCATGTAGAGTCCCTGTACCCACATGTATGTAAACAACGCATATTATTGCTACAGAGGCACCTCCCCCAGCACTCTATAGGGTGCATGCATACTGTTTCACAAGGCATGCCTCCACCCTTTGTGTACCGCCCTCTCCCAGGTCACTTTGCATCTGGGAGGCAGCCATCATTAACCCAGTTTACCTCAGTTGTGGTACACATGTTGACTATGGCAAGAGAACAAACATACACATTTTCTTTAATTCCATGACATGCCATGACTAGCCCACGTCAGACATATATTGCGTTATTTGTATTTTTTTCATAGTATCTACAGTCTTCCCTGTCATATTCTTGACAGACAAAACAACTAGACAGAACTGCAGGGTGCTGCAGAGTGCACGTTCACTTTATTTGGTGCACCAGTCACACATGTAGCTGGAGCTAACATGCTAAAGCTTCAACAGATGTTCCACTCACACAAGAACCACGTCGCATATTGTTTTAGGCACAGCTGTCGACTTCCTTAAGGCAGGAATGTGTGAACTGCTTAGCTACAGGGTACAGATGTGTGTTCCGGTGCGAACTGCGGCGTACAGATATGCCTCGTTCTTTGCATTAGTCATTTTCAGTGCTGGTGCGCTGCCCTCTTAAGGTTTTCACAGGCCTGCAGAAAGCTGTCAGACAAATTACCTTACAGTGTTACTGCTAATATAGGGGGGATCCTATTAACAACAGCCAGCAATAGAAAAGGTAAATGGTGTGTATGACAAACAATTGGGTTGGAAATTCAAGTCTCACTCAGCTCGTACTGTCTTAACATAAATGTTGTCGTGGTAACACAGGGCGCAACAATGTAGCCCCTTCCTGAGCATTTCCCCCCCGCCTCACCTGTGTCACACCTGTTAATCACACTGCTTTCCTTTCACCTATTAAAGCAGAAACAAAAGGCTGGATTTTTAGCAGCCCTTTGCCAATGCTGAGTTCATACTAGACTATACTTCAAGAGTCTCTTCAGAGGCCCACACCGTGCATCCTGCCCCAGTTCATGACAAATAATAACAACAGAAATTGGGTACATCTCTGGCACTTGTTCACGTCTGAAGCAGACGCCATCACCCTCAGAGAATTAGACACATTTATCCATTCTCTCCAGCCATGTGGCATTCCTGCTGGGATTACGAACCTGCAATTTTCTACTCACAAGGTTCACTTTTACAGCACTGAAAATAAAATCATTACAAAAGGGGGCAAAATTGCCTGAAGCTTTTGTTACCAAAACCGGGCTTTATGTTCCAATCTACCTCAATGGTCTTATTTTATTCATATTCTTTCCTTTCTAGAGCCTGCAAACAAAGAAATTTGCGCTTGTGGGAATAGAGTGTGTGCGTGCATGTGTGTGTGTGTGTGTGTGTGTGTGTGTGTGTGTGTGTGGGAGTGAGAGCGAGAGAGACTCACTGACTGCTTTAAACACATATTATGATGAAAACACCACAACCGGGCCGCAGAGAAAAATCGCTTGAGATGTTAAATGTTCTTTGCTCCCTTGTAACTGCTTAAAAGGCTTCTCTTTAAAACACACACACACACCCAGCAGCAGCCATAATGAGGTTGGTAGCAGTGAGAACAATCATGTCTGTGGCCCGGTGCCAGGACCCGGAACATCACCATCAGGTCACAGAGAAATCTCCAGCAATACAGTCAAGAAAAATCCAATTCTATTTTCTTTCCTTAATGGGACGAGCTAAGAGCCGGCTTCTGTTTCTGTCTCAGTGGAGTTAATTTGCTGCATTGGCCCAAACAGGCCGGCTGTAGAGGCTTTTGCCTGTGGGTCTGCTAGCCTACAGCTCCTGTGCTCCTCCTGAAAACCTTCCCCATTAACAGCCCAATTTGCTTGCAATTCGCTGAAACAGAAGTTTATATTAAACCCCGAACACTCACTGTCAGGCCAGCTGGTGTTCTCCATCCAGGAGAGCCGAGACTACCTCACACACATGGAAAAAGGACCTTGTTGCATTTTAAGTATTTGTTTTGCTATATAAATCCTGCAAAACCATGAAAAAGGAAAATGACTGAAATTCCAGTATACCTGAAAGTTTAATTCATAACATCTGTAAATGTACAAATTTGTCCATGTTTTTATTATCGAGTTAAAGAAAAACACGATCTGTAGAGAAGAAAGAACACATTTTTGATGGCTTAACTGCATACGTGACCTTTTTCTCATTGCATATTTTGGGTCAGTGGACACTTTGATGCATGATCCCATCTGTGAACGCGTGCAAACCGAAAGTAATAGTGCTGTCAAGGGAACAGCATAGTGCATGTACCAAGCCCAAGACCTCTATATAGTATATACACACAATACAATTTTAACTAACTCATCTTATGAAATCCTAAATTATCTGAGTTTAATTGCTTTGTTAACCTGTATAACCATGTCACATGGACCAAGTACATTTAAATTAATTATGCCAATAACGGTTAATTCACAAAAGAGCAGGAAGCTGAAGAGAGAGAGGAGAGACAGCAGGCAGTGAAGGGAGAAGATCGAAGCACGCTGTGGGTCCATCTACTGAGTTCTTCTTTTCATCTCAATCTGACAAAAGAAAGAACATTTCTACAACCTGCCTGTGAGGAAAGCGGGCAACGAGGCTTGTAGGTGGGCTCCGAAGAGGAGCCTGGTTCAAATCCCCAATCCCACCTTCTCCCCGAGAATGGATTAGGAAATTAGTTGCCATGGACACTGGAGTGGTTATTTGCACCAGGACGCATTCCAAATTGAGGTAATGTTTCATTGAGCTGCCACAGAGTTGAAAATGTTGTATACCTGTCAGTGCCGAATACATTTCAGATCACAAAGCGCACATGGGATCCCTTTCGTCTCACAGTGTTTTCACTTTGTTTA
Organism: Chitala chitala; assembly: GCA_025773905.1. Classification (NCBI taxonomy): domain Eukaryota; kingdom Metazoa; phylum Chordata; class Actinopteri; order Osteoglossiformes; family Notopteridae; genus Chitala; species Chitala chitala. Next base: position 4,252,649 of record JABJVR010000038.1, on the reverse strand, counting down.
CCGTTTAATCTGCTTTTGGTCTTAAATTAATCTAATACTGGAAAGCAAACACTTGCTAAGAGCACTTTAAGTGAGCATTTGGGCTTGCAAGACAGCATTCGTACTGTGTTTTTGTCAAACTGCTGTCCTCCTTCCAGCTCTGAAACTGCATGCTGCACCTAGGACAGCACAATGCTGCTGGTGCCAAGAAAAGAGGAGAGAAGGTTGCGATGCTGCATCAATACTGCTGCCTCTCTTAAAAAGCTGCAATGTTGCATTATCACTGTTGGCTCTCTTTAAAAGCTGCAATGTTGCATTACTACTGCTCCCTCTCTTTAAAAGCTGAAATGCTGCATTATTACTGCTGGCTCTCTTTCACATCTGCGATGCTGCATTACTACCACTGCGTCTCTTTAAATGCTGCACTGCTGCATTACTAGTGCTGCGTGTCGTTAAAGGCCACAATGCTGTATTATTACCGCTACTCCTGTTTAAAAGATGCAATGCTGCATTACTGTTGCTGCCTCTTTAAATGCTATGATCATGCATTTTTACTGCCACCTGTTTTGAAAGGCTACAATGTTGCATTTTTTCAGCTGTCTGTATTTAAAAGACTGCAATGCTGCATTATTACTGCTTTTTACAGGCTTCAATGTTGCATTTCAACTAACATGTTTTTAAAGGCTACAATTTTGCATTACTATTGCCGCCTCATTTTGGAGACTGCGATAATGCATTACTGCTGCTTCTACCTCTTTTTAAAACTGGCCGTACATGAATTGTTTCTAAAACACTTTCGGACAGATACGGTGAGGCGTTGTGTCTACGTTTCTAATTATGTTAAGTGACTAACGCTTTCTGTGTGATGGATGATGACGTGCCTGGCACTGAACTGGTCGCCGCGGCTCCGGGCCTGTGTGCACGAGCTTCTTTTATTAACACGAGCGGCAGCCCCCACGAGCGAGCCGATGCAGCCGTGCAGATGCGTATAAATCATTAATACTGCGACGTGCTGGAGCTGAATGTGCTGCGCTCGCTCAAAAGGCTGCGCCATGGGGACTTCGCCAGAGGAATTGGCTGCTACAGAACGCACTCCATCACTCACCATGCTCTGAGCCTCTGATAGCTTCCTTCGCTCTTATTTTGCCTCTGACTCTCTGTGCAGCCTCCTTTATTCCTCCCCTATCCCACGATGCAATGCTAACTTTAAAGCATTAACAATACACTTGCTGCAGAACACCATGCTAGCCCACACCAGTGGCAGACTATGCTAATTCCGAGCACATGGAATATGAAAGTATGACACGCTTTGAACTGTAATGCTGATTCTGTCTTGTACATGTCACTTGGAAGTCAGCCATATTGCGGCATTCAACATTTCAGGAGACCACAGCTAGTCCTTTTCCCCCTCTATCTACAGTGTAAAACTCCTACGCAGAGGATGAAGCTTCCCTGAAATGCAGGTACCTTTATAACTTAGTGTTCTGCAGTATCTCCCCTGTTACGCTAATCTTACTGCGTGTGGGAGGTGGTGGGGGGGGGGTGTCACAGACAAAATTCTGACAGACAGAAAGTCGCTGTTAGTTATTCTGCCAAAATGAAAGACACAAAACCCACAAAGAGGGACGTGAACGTGGAACATAAGAGGAAACACCTCAAGTCTTTCTGATTCTGTTCCATAAGATATGTTCCGCAAAACAGGCCAACTGTATTGTTACACTTCAAAGAGAACCAATCGGATCTCAAGTCCGTCTGGACAAATCAGAGCAGGACGTACAAACACACAGTGAGGACGGACCTCTGGAAAAAATGTAAATCGTATAAATACCTGCTAGAGGCAGCTAACGGCCACAGAGATAAATGCAGAAGAATCCAGAAAAGGCCCTGACCATGGGCTAAAAAGCCACACCCTGCAAGGCACGCAGCAGTAAGCTTTCAAAAAGGCCTGTGCTTCAAAATGAACCAAGCAGACAGTAGTTCTAATCTAATTTTTATAAGCTCGCTCAGAGCGCAGCACGCCATTCCGTTTATAGCTCAGCTTAAACGAGCCCTTTGCTGGCATGCCAGGTGCATCACCACCGCCGCAGAGGAGCACTCCGCATTCTTACACTCCGCAGCTGGTACCAGTAACTTCGGCAGGCATCCATGTTACAAGCTCTGGAAAAATATGCTAATTAGAGGAAATCAAAGGACAGGTAACTGGCAGACACTGCTGACACCTCCTGCCCAATTCCATCCTCCTATCCATGGGCTCTCAGTGCCCAGGTCAGTAATTTACCATGTTCTTTTAAGGTATGATCCAAATGGTATCCTGGCCTGGTGCTGCCCGGGCCGGGCCATCGAGTCCGTGCCCATAATCACTGTGATTTCCCTTATCGAGACTAGGAGCAGAGAGGACTAAGGATCCCATCGTGCAGAGCGTCGACTCTTGCTAAATCGCTCACCGTCCCTTCCATCCCCAATGAAATATGCACTGGGCTGTGATAAGGGGCAGTGTTCTGCTCGCTTGGGGGCACATGTAAGGCTCGAAAGCTGATACGGCATAATGACTCTGCCAAGCCCCTCAGCAGGAAGTTTGGGTGAAAAAGATCGTCTTGGTCTGTGAAAACATTATTGTATTCTTTTGGTCAAAAGCAAGCCAGTTTCCAAGGTAACTTTTAGTAGACACAAAACACAAAGGCAGTGGTGGGCTGAGCGGAGTCCCTAACGAGAATATCAACTCAACCCGGTGGGTGGGGTCAGCTGAAATGGGCTGAGTGGGTCTCCAGGCAGGTGTTATTTTGCCATGAGAGACCCGGCACAGCTGAAATGTTTGTAGAGCATGTTGCACCCATTGACGCAACCCCTCTGTTGCTGTGACAAAGAGCGAGCTTTCATGGAATAATGATCCAAGCAAAACCTCCCAGGTCTGACAGCTATACTCCCATCCGGATTCTGAACAAGTAAAAGGTTAATTTAAAAAGTAAAAGACAGAAAGTCTCTCAGGAGAGAGACGCTGCGGCCGGAATATTTAGCCCCTTCTGCACACAGCACATACACTCTCCTTTCATAACTATTTCAAAAGTCCTGACAGGAATACAAAATACTAAAATTTAGCCAGGAAATACAATTACAACCAACAGCAGGTTTCTGATAATATTCTGAAAACAGCAGGTCAAAAAGCGTGGATTTTTTTTTTTTTTTCCATGAGATTAATGAACCATTTTATTGAAAACATCTCATACAGAATGGACCTGCTGAAGTACTCAGATCTTCACCATCTATACATTACTCTGTGTTTTGACAAAGAATCTTCTTTTGTACATCTTATCCACATATTATGTGTCTCAAAGACAGTTATACTCTTACAGTTTGGAAGCATTTACACATATGTGACTTGCCATAAAATTGTTACTTACATCATTTTACTTAACTAATTTTTAATAACTTAATTAGTTAATTATTCTGTAGGCAACATTTCACTGCTGACATTTCACTGCTCAACTGTTCATTTCCTTCAAGGACTTAAACCTGCAACCTCTAGGTTAACTCTGTCATGACACCCCTGTCTTCCAGATGCTATGACAAGAACACTGTGATTCTACATGTAAATGGCAATAGAGACATCAGCGGCTGGAGGTTTAGTGGGTAAAACATCAGACTGTGATACAAAGGTATCCCGGTGTGAATCCCACCCCAGCCACTGGAGGTGTCGCTGAGCAAGACGCTCAGTGCTAACTCCCTGGGCTCCTACTGCTCCCCCATGGGATGGGCCAAAGGCAGAGAACCAATTTCATTGTAACGTGTATGTGTCATTTGTAAGACGCTTTGGACAAAGGGGTGGCTAAATGGCTAAAAACATACCCAATGCAGCAGCCCTCAAGCCAAGACCGCCCTCTGTCAGATCATCATTTTATCTCCAGAACTTTCAACCGCACCCAGTGGTATCACGTTGGGCAGCAGTACCACAGGTCCATAAATCTGTGTTTTACTGCATACCTCCACCCTCTAGAGCAGACCGAGGACCATTATTTAGGGTTTGTTGAACGCAGAAGATGGAAAACAGCAGCTGGGTAATTACTGCAAGCCGGCTCCGAGAAGAATATGTGCATTAATTATGCCTTTTGCTGTCTGGGCGATTTGTCCTCCCAGTCATGCAAGCAGAACAGCGGCGGTCACCTGCTTGAGGGAAATGGGGGGCGGGGCTGTACAGGACGCTGAACAAACAGATGCTATACTACATCACCTCAGCACGATGTGCGGGTCTGTCCTGAACACAGGCAGCATAGCCTTTAGGCATGTAGGTTTGTCCTTGACAAAAGGAAGACTGCCTTCGGACACGTGGGGCTATTCTGAACACATGTAGGACTGCCTTCAGGCACGCAGG